>VZTF01009431.1:3040-13700 GCA_013397755.1 Cnemophilus loriae
TCCATCCATCCATCCATCCATCCATCCATCCATCCATCCATCCATCCATCCATCCGTCTGTCCATCCATCCATCCATCCATCCCTCCATCCATCCATCCGTGTGTCCATCCATCCATCCATCCCTGTGTCCATCCCTGTCTCCGCAGGTCGTGTCCCAGATCGACCGCCTGACGTCGGACTTCGCGCTGGACCTGGAGCCGGACGCTTGGACTCCGGCCACGGCCAGCAGCACGTCCAGCAGCGACCGGGGCGGCGCCAGCCTCGAGCTGGGCCCGCTGGACTTCGCCGCCTCCGACGTTCTCTCGGACAGCTGGGAATTCTGCTCCTTCCTGGACGCCTCCACGCCCTCGGACCCCGGCGATTGTCCGGAGCCTCCGCGGCCGCCGCCGGCCCGGCTGATGAACGGGGGGGTCCCCGTGGCCAACGGCCCCCGCGGCGGCGGGGGGACCCCGGATTCCTCCAGCGAGGAATGCTTCGGGAGCGCCGCCGTTCCCAAAATCCCGGCGCAGCGGCCGGCGGGGACGCGGGAGCGCGTCCGCTTCAGCGACAAGGTGCTCTACCACGCCCTGTGCTGCGACGACGACGGCGACGCCGCGCCCGGCGCCGACGTTCCCGACGATCCCGCCAGGAAGGGGCCTCGGGAGCAGCTCCCGAGGAATCCGGGCGCGATCCCGATCCGCAGGGCCACGAGGAACAGCAGCACCCAGACCGTGGCCGATAAGAGCACGCAGACGTTGCTGCCGTACGTCCCGGCCAGGCAGAGAATTCCCAACAAAAACTGAGCCCGGATCCGGGTTTGGGAAGGGTTTTGGGGAGGGGGAAAATCCCTGGGAAAGGGGCTGGAAAAGATCTATATATAAATATAAATATATATTTCAATAAATCCGTACTCCTCATAAACGCCGTGTGAGCAGGTGGCACCGAGTATCCCGGTATCCCGGCATCCCGAAATCCCAAAATCCCGGTATCCCGACGGTTTTCCAGGCTCAGGGAATTTTCAGTGCTTTTTTTAAGCCGGATAGAAGGAGCTCAATAAATCATCCGTCGCAGAGAAATCTGGACCACAACACGGATGTGCCAGGAGGGGCCGGCCAGCGCTTCCGGAGGACGGGAATGGGGCACGGATTGGGATGTGGGAATGCTGGAGAGGGTGGCGGGACCGGGGAGGGGGAAATTCCCTTCCCTGGGATGTGTTATCTCTGTTTGGTTTAGGAAAAATCAGTGGGATCGGACCTTTGTGGAACCGGGATATCCCTGGGATGTCACGGGAATGTCGCTGGAATGTCGCTCCCAGCTCCGAGAGGGACAACGAGGGGATCACCAAAACTCCCAGGAATGAGGAGCCAGCTTTGGGATCTCCTCCCCCCTCAATTCCCAACTTTTCCGGTGGAAATATCCCTGACCTCGAGTCCCGTATCCATCTGAAAACGCCGGAAAATCATGTTTTTCCTGAGCTCCCTAATCCCTTTTTTCCTGAGCTCCCTAATCCCTCTTTTCCTGAGCTCCCTAATCCCGCTTTTCCTGAGCTCCCCGATCCCGCTTTTCCACCTCCAAACGCCGATTTTTCAGGGAAAGAAATCAGGTCCGGCTCTGGAAAGCGAAGGAACCTGGAGCTCCAAATCCTCCCTGGGCGTTTTTCCCGGTTTTTCTGAGGTTTCCAAAGGGGTCGGAGCAGCAGCTGCTCCCGGGACAACGTCCCGCTGTCCTTCCCGCTGGCGCCTCTTCCCGCAGGGACACATTTGCATCCCGGAGCATTCCTGGCACGAGGCTTTTCCAAGGTTTCTCCGAGCCAAAAACGCCGCCTCGGCTCCTGATTTTCAATCCAGGTCGGAGACGCTGCGTTCCCGAGCTTTTCCAGGTGTCATCCGGGAGCCGGCACCGTGGCGTGTGCGGAATTGCGCTCGATCCAACCCCAACCCGAGCAGGGGGAAAAAGGAGCTTTTCCCCCAGACTGTGCCGGATCTGATCGATCCTTCATTACTCGGGAATACTGGGCGGGACCACCCTGGGAGCATCCCGTGTTTCCACGGGAATACCCCACGCTCCGTCCCGACGCTTTCGGGGTTTTTTTAAGCCCGGATCAGGGCGACCCGATTACATTTCGAGCGCAGAAGCAGCCGGGTCTGACGGCGCGCTTCCCTCGCAGGGCCGGGGCTCGGCCAGAGCCGGGACCTTCCCGGGAAGGGTTTCCCTAAGAAATCCTACACGCGAACCTCAGTCGATATTCACCGAGAAAGGTTTTTTAGCACGAGCAACCTACGAGCAGCCACAGGAGCGCCGGTAAGCAACGTTAAATGATTACCTCTCGGCTAAATCCCTTTGTAAAAACTCCGCGCGGCCGCGTTACGGTATAAACAACATATTCAGAATCGCCAGTTCACTGCTTTTTACATATTTACGTATTTTTTTTACGTATTTTCACGGCGATTTACGTATACGGAATCGCCAGTTAACTGCTTCTCGTGCAAAGATCTTCGAAGCTAATATCACTACTACGTGAAGTTCGCCCCGCTGAGTGGAGCCACGCGGCTGAGGTGCTGCGCCACGAAATCTGCCAGCGCTGTGTGAAAACGCCCGAATTTTGCCAAGACGCCGCGGTTTGGCACACGGGCGAGCACAAATTGCAGGCGCCGGTCTGCGATATTCGAAAGGCGTCGTGGCCACGAAGAATTTCGTTTTGAGAATACCTTACGATTATATTAAGATTGTTGAAAATTCCTGCTCGCGGCCGCTGCTTTTCTGGTGCAAGCATAAATTCGCCGGATTTTTCAAGGAGCGGCTTTGCTCAGAGGAATGACAGCCGGGACGCGCGGGCGAGTTGCGTTTGAAAGGATTTCTCGTCTCCCACACCTCTCGCCGCCCGTCACCCGCCCGGGTTTGCCGCTTCCGAGCGGGCACGAGGCCCCGGGGCCGGAGGCTTGGCCGGACGCCACCGAGGGAAAAAAAATCTGCCTGGAGCGCCTCCCAGTTACAGGAGGAAGAGGAGCCGGCGGGGAAAGTGAGCGGCCGGGCACCGGGTGGACGGGGAGGCCTGGATGTCACCTCGGGCGAGGCCCAAGGTGGTCGCTGGGGCACGTAGGAGACCGATCGGAGAGGCCAAAGCCTCCGCGAGGGACGATGAAGCGCGTCTTCAGAGATACAGGAACGGCAAGAGGAAGGGCGGGGATGAGCTCCACGCTCCGTCGGACGCGGGAGGGGATGGGATCCGTCCTGGGGGAATGGGGGAGCCGGTCCGGGAGCTCCTCCGGCCGCCCTCCGTCATTCACCATCGGTCCCGGCTCGGCGGGGAGCTCCTGGAGGACTGGAGCGGCCAACAGGGCTCCGTCCCTGGGAAGGGCTGAGGGAGCAGGGCGGTCGCGGCACCTCTGCTCCAGGTGGGCGCCTCTGGAGCGCCCCGGGGCCATCTGATCCGGAGGGCCCCCAGATGCCATGCCGGCGGCAGCTGTGCCTCTCCCAGAGGGGATGCCTGGGAATTCTGGCCCTGCCGGCGAGGTGTGTCTGTCCCCGAGGTGTCCCCAGGGCCCTGACGGTGGCACTGCCTCGGGACAATCCCGGCTCCTCCCCACTGGCCTCGGGGAAGGGAGTTTCGAAGGGAAGAGGGGAATTTCAGGGGCATATCGGGAACCAGTTCTGTGCGAGGACGATTTCCCAGAGGTGATCCGGAGAGGACATCCCGGTAGTGACCATGGATGTCATCCCAGAGGGAACCAGGATCATGGGATGATGTCCCAGCCGTGACCCAGAGAGGATATCCCAGTACTGACCATGGATGGTGTCCCCGAGGCGTGCGCCGGTGTCCCCAAGGCGTGTGCCGGTGTCCCCGGTGCCACCCAGTGGTGGGAGATCACCGGCGACCATCCGGAAAAGTGGGATTGATCCCATGATCCATAAATCTCCCCCAGCCGGGGTGAGGATCAGGGCCGGGGCCACGGTGTCGCCGGGAGCGGAGGCCTCTGGAAAAGCGGATTTGGGGGAGCTGGAGGCACCGCCTCAGGGATGTCCGGGATGAGAGAAGAACCGATCCCATTCTCACCAGGAAGGAGATCCCAGCTCCATCCCGGCACATCGGGAAGGACGGAGCCGCTCTTCCTTCCGGCTGGAGATCAAACCCCGGGACGGATCCACCCTCCATCCCTCTCCATCCCAGCCCGAGGCTGGCACGCTTCCCCAGGGCCAGATTCTGGGAATGTTCTCCTGTCAGGATGCAGAGCTTGGGGAAGGACAACCAAAACCCATCCCCTGCGGGGGATTTGGGAAGGGCCCCGGGGAGGGTCTGCCAGGAATTCCCGCCCCCTCCCAGCAGCGGGATTCCATTCGGGAGCCGGCTCGGGCATCCCCGTGGGGTTTTCCTCCTCGTTCCGTGGGAACGGACCTGAAGGATGGGGGCGGGCCCTGCCCATGCCCGGGTTCGCTCCTGGCACCGGGGGCCGGCCGAGGGCGGCTCGGGACGGGGCTCCGACGGGCGTGGGGAAGCTTTTCCTCCGGGAATCCCGACCCCGACGCCATTCCCGACCGAACCCCGAAGAGCACACGGAGCCAGGAAGGATCGACCGACACGGTCCCAAATTTATTTGCCAAGGCACAAGAAACCCTCCAGATGTGGGATTTCAAAGGACTCGACCCAAGGAGCCCTCGGGGGCTTCCCCCCCTCCGGAGCGGCATCGGGATCGGGACGGTCCAGCAGCACCCGGGGTGTCCCCGTGTCCCCGACGGCGCCGAGGGGACCCCGGGCCGGGCGTGGGGACAGAGCCCCCAGTCCCACAGGAATAACGAGCCGGGGATGTCCCCGGAGCCCCCGGAGCCGTCCCCGCGGGGGGACCTCACCCGGCCAGCGGGTGCCCCCCGAGCCCCGCCCTTCCCAAAAATGCCCTGGAATCGTTCCCGGCGGGGCGAACCCCACCGGGATCCGGCGTTTAAGGCTGGAATGAGCCAGGGAGGACGCGCGGCGTCGCACACGGAAAAAGGAGCGTCCCCGCACGGCCCGGAGATCCGGTGGGAGATCCCGGCCCCGCTCCCGGAGCCCTCAGCGCTCCGGCCGGCATTCCCGAGGCTCCGGGCTCGGGAAGGGCAGGGAAAGGCGCCCCGGGAGGCACCCAGAGCAGGGAACAGGGGAATGTCCACCCCGGGATGGACATGGGGACACACAGAGGGACACGGGGACACGGGGACACAGATCCTCACCCCACGTTTCCCCGGGAAGGACGGGCCGGGAAGGGAGGCGGGGAACGGGAACGGGATGAGGAGGAGGGGCGGCTCCGGGTCCTCCCTGCCGGGGCGCCCCGGGTTTGTCCCTGCTCGGGGACATCCGGGTGGGGCCAGGGCTCCGGGGGGGCCCCGCTGCCATCAATCGATCTCCTGCTCCTGACCTGGGCGAGGGAAAAGGGATCGAGAGGAAAGACGTCGTCACCGCCGGGCACGGGAACAAAGAACTCCCGAATTCATAAACTAACAAATCAATAGATCGGTAAACCAATAAATTTGTGCACGCACGCACGCATTAGCAGGTCAATAAAATAATAAATCGATAAATTAATGAGTTAACGGACCCCGTGACCCGGGAATTATCCCAGATTTGCCGGAAAGCTCCACTCACCCTCTCTGCTCTCCGTGTTTTCCAGCAGCTGCAGAGCTGGGAAAAGGGAAGAACATCCCACGGTCAATCCCATCCCCTTCCCAAAGGAAACAGCTCCAACATCCCATTTTTGGGGGGAATGAACCCCAAAAGCGACACCCATTTCCAATTTCCCTGCAGAATTCCAAGGGTTTTTTTCCCGTGCCAGTGGATAAAGGGAATAACTGGGAACACTGCGGACCTGCCAGATGCTAGAAAATTAAGGAATCGGGAGGTTTTATTACGGAATTCTGTCATTTTATCAAGGAATCGGGAGATTTCATTAACGGGGATGTTTCTTAAGGAACGGGGAGGTTTATCCGGGACCTGCCGGGTCAAGGGTGTCGGAAAAATCGGGAATATGGAAAGGGGCCGAGCGGCCGGAGCGCCGCCCCAGACCAGGACCGGGCACCCACCTGTCTTGGGCTCCTCCCCCTCCTCATCCCGCTCCTCTGGCCCTGGAAAACAACGATCCCGAGGTGGGAAACCCCCGCCGAACCCCATTCCCGGGATGGTGTGGGTGCCCCTCGGAGCATCCCCGTGACCCCGGGCTTTCCACGGGGCTGTGCCCCCAGCCAGGGCGGCACATTCCCGAAAATCCCAGCGGGAAAAGCCACAGCTCCGAGGGACATCCGTGTTTTTAGCACAGCTGCCATCCGCAGACGGATCCCTGGATCCCCCGGAGCCTCGGGATACCCCCGCAGCCCTTCCCTCCCTCCGGCACCCACCGGGATCCTGGGAGTTTCCCACCCCCTGCCACCATTCCCGGCAGGAAAGTTTGCTGTCCCCGCTTCCCGGGCTGGCGGGAAGGGGCCCTGCCTGGCTCCTGGCCGAGCAAAATCCATGGAAAAAAGGTCGTTCCCGAGGGCGGCAGAGCTGCTCCCTCAGCCGTTCCGGGAGCTTTTTAGGGAACAAATCCCCCCTCTGGTGCAAACACCGCTCCGCAAAAATGTGAAATCCAGCCCAAATGGGAGAGGGAGGCGGGAAAGGAGCCCGGAGCTGCTTCCAGAGGCGTCGGAGACGTCTCGGCCGCGGGAGCCCGGAGCGGGAAAAGGGGGATGCGCGCTGGGAAGAGCCGGTTGGGAAGCGCTCCCTGCGGCCCGCCCGGGCTCTCCGGTATCCCTCCGGAGGTGCCGCCGGCGCCGCCAGTCCCGGCCGCCCCCATCCGTCCCCTTCCCAGCCCTTCCCCAGATTTACCTGCGCGCTCCTCATCCTCCCGGCAGCTCTCCCGGATTTTCTGGTGGCACACGAAGGCCAGGACGCCGAGCAGCACCACCACGCACACGGCCAGGGCCACTGTCACCCACAGGGCCACCGCCGGGAATGCCAGGGGCTGGCCTTGCGGGGAGGGATGGAAAAGCGCCTGGATCAGCGGCCGGGCTGCGCCGGGAGCCGGGGAGATCCAGCATCCAGGGTGGTTCAATATCCGGGGTGACCCCGCATCCAGGATGATCCCACACCCAGGGTGACCCAGGGTGACCCCGCATCCAGGGTGGTTCAATATCCAGGATGACCCCGCATCCAGGATGATCCCACACCCAGGGTGACCCAGGGTGATCCCGCATCCAGGATGGTTCAATATCCAGGGTGACTCCACATCCAGGATGGTTCAATATCCAGGGTGACCCCGCATCCAGGATGATCCCACACCCAGGGTGACCCAGGGTGACCCCGCATCCAGGATGATCCCACACCCAGGGTGACCTAGGGTGACCCCGCATCCAGGATGATCCCACACCCAGGGTGACCCAGGGTGACCCCGCATCCAGGATGATCCCACACCCAGGGTGACCCAGGGTGACCCCGCATCCAGGATGATCCCACACCCAGGGTGACCCAGGGTGACCCCGCATCCAGGATGATCCCACACCCAGGGTGACCCAGGGTGACCCCGCATCCAGGATGATCCCACACCCAGGGTGACCCAGGGTGACCCCGCATCCAGGATGATCCCACACCCAGGGTGACCCAGGGTGACCCCGCATCCAGGATGATCCCACACCCAGGGTGACCCAGGGTGACCCCGCATCCAGGATGATCCCACACCCAGGGTGACCCAGGGTGACCCCGCATCCAGGATGATCCCACACCCAGGGTGACCTCGCATCCAGGATGGTTCAATATCCAGGGTGACCCTGCATCCAGGGTGACTCAGAGTGACCCAGCACCCAGGATGGTTCAAAATCCAGGGTGATCCCATATCCAGGATGACCCCACATCCAGGGTGATCCAACACCCAGGATCACCTCCCATGGTCCCCGACCCAGCACCCAGGACGATCCAGGATGATCCCACATCCAGGATGATCCAACACCCAGGATGATCCCACACCCAGGATGGATCACGACCCAGCCCCCAGGACACACCATGCCAGGGGAATGTCACCATGGAGGACCCAAAGGCCACCCCTGCCATGGGCGGGGACACCTCCCATGGTCCCAGGTGACTCCAAGCCCCGTCCAGCCTGGCCTGGGACACTGCCAGGGATCCAGGGGCAGCCACAGCTGCTCTGGGAATTCCATCCCAGCCCCTCCCCACCCTCCCAGCCAGGAATTCCTCCCCAGAATCCCATCTATCCCTCCCCTCTGGCAGTGGGAAGCCATTCCCCCCTGTCATTCCGAGGTTTTTTAAGCAGCCTCTCTCCACCTTTCTTCTCGGCTCCCTTCAGCCAGGCAGGGACCACCAGATTCCAGCGGGAATCCAATTTTTCCCGGTAACACTTCAAACAAAATCTTCAATCCCTGTCCCTGCACGGTGTCACCCCAATGCTGACAGAGCCCACCCCAAAGCCACCCCTCGTCCCCAGCCAGCACCCAAGCTTCCCTCCAAGAGTTTGGTGCATCCAGCTGGAAACGTTTATCTTCCACCCGGGATGCACCTTCCCAACCCAGCGATGCCGCGCCGAGGGTAATTAAACACTAATTAATGCCCTTGGGGTGGGCACGGGGTTCTGACGAGCTTTGGGAGGGCGGCGGGAGGAGCTGGGAAGAGGCAAAGGCTGGAGGTGTTGATGGATTCCTGAGGAATGGGATGCAGATCCCGGAACGCGGAGCACCCCGAGGCCATGGGATGAGGAGAAGACACCTTCTGCTGGGTGGGGTGACAGCAGGGACAGCCTCAGGCCACCCCCGTAGGTCCATGGGGCCGAGACGTGGAACGGGGACATGGGACAGCAGCTCCCTGGGTGCCTTTGGGTGCCAGAGCCACCACGGTCACCTCCCCCGGCCCCTCCTGGGTGGCTCTGGGTGCCAGTGCCACCACGGTCACCTCCCCCAGCCCCTCCTGGGTGGCTCTGGGTGCCAGTGCCACCACGGTCACCTCCTCTGGCCCCTCCTGGGTGGCTTCGGGTGCCAGAGCCACCACAGTCACCTCCCCCGGCCCCTCCTGGGTGGCTCTGGGTGACAATGCCACCACGGTCACCTCCTCCAGCCCCTCCTGGGTGGCTCTGGGTGCCAATGCCACCCTGGCCACCTCCCCCGGCCCCTGGAGCTCACCCGTGATGGTGACGGAGGCGTGGCCGTGCTGCCGCAGCACCGCATTGAGCACCAGGCACGAGTAGGTGACGCTGGGCTCCACCAGCACGCGCAGGACGCTGCGCACCTCGAAGAGCCCCTCCTCGTTGGCCACCTGCGACGTGGTGACGTTGGCAGTCAGGTTGGCGCCCCGGCTGTCCTGCCACAGCACGCTGGCCTCGGGGTAGCCGCGGGACGCGTGGCACGTCACCACGGCCACGTCGCCCGGCTTCAGGTCCTTGCTGGGCTCCAGGTGCACGCTGGGCTTGGAGTAGGGAGCTGCGGGGGACAAGGGGACAACCGGCGTGAGGATCGGGATCGGGAGCGACCCGCGGCTGGGCAAGCCCCGGGATGGGCTGTTCCAGCGGATAAATGCACCCTCAGCTGCGGGTCACTGCCGGCCGAGGTGGCCCCTCAGCCGGGAGCCTCCCCGTCGCGGCAGGGCACGGATCGCGCTCCCCCGGCAACGCTGCGGGGAGATGCACCCGCCGCTCTCCAATTTCGCCGGGAAGCCACAGCAGGGCTGGCAAAGCTGGACCCCCCCCTCCTCCTCGGGGACCCCCCCTCCTCCTCGGGGCCCCCCGCGGGGCCACCGGCCTCACCTGCCACCTGCAGCGTGACGGCGGCGCTGTCGTAGTCGCGCACGCGCACGAAGCAGGTGAAGCTGCCCTCGTCCGAGATCTCCACGCGCCGCAGCAGCAGGGACACGTTGCCCCGGGCCAGCTGGTCGTAGAACAGCGACGTGCGGTTGGCGTAGCCGCGGCCCTGGTCCTGCAGGTGGTCGCGGCCCCCGGAGAAGCCGTGCACCAGGCGCTTGGTGTCCGTCAGCTGCCAGATGAGGCTCAGCTCGGCCACGCTGAAGTTGGCCTCGGGCGAGAAGGAGCAGCGCAGAGTGGCGTCGTGGCCGAACAGGGCCACCACGGGCTCCTCCGGCACCTGGATCTCCATGGCGCCTGCGGGAGGGCAACGGGACGCGCTGTGACGCCTCCAGGAGCACCTCCTGAATTCTCCGCCTGGACAGCGTCCAAGAAAATCGAGGGATGCCCGCGGGAGGGACACGCGGGCAGGTGGCATCTCAGGACTGCCCCCAGCCACAGCACCCCGCTGGAAGGGGGACACTCCCACATCCAGGACCAAACTGGGAGCACCTTCAGCTGCCAGGAGCAGCGACGGGCACCCAAACCTGCACTGGAGCCCGGATTGTCCCCACGGAGAGAGGACGGCGGGTGGCAGGGTGGGGACACAGTCCCCAGAAGGAGCCAGCCCTGGCCAGGCTGGCAGGCGCTAGGTGGCACCAGTGCTCCAGCACGGTGCCAGCCAGAGTGCCGTGGCATGATTCCAACCCCATCCCGGTGCCGTGGCACCATTCCAACCCCATCCCGGTGCCGTGGCACCATTCCAACCCATCCCAGTGCCACAGCAGGATTCCAGCCCCATCCCAGTGCCACGGCATGATTCCAGCTCCATCCCAGTGCCGTGGCACCATTCCAACCCCATCCCAGTGCCGTGGCACCATTCCAACCCATCCCAGTGCCA
>VZTF01009431.1:20301-37416 GCA_013397755.1 Cnemophilus loriae
CTGGGCTTGGGGGATTGGGGAACCTGGGGTTGGGGTGCCTGGGTTGGGGTGCCTGGGTTGGGGGATTGAGGTTCACGGAGCTGTGAGTGTTGGGGAGCACCAGGCCAGAGGGATTGGGGGTGTCTGGAGCCTGAGGGTTGGGGTACAGGCTGGGTCACATTGGCATTGGGGGGCACAGAGCTGGGGGAGTGGGGTACACTGAGGGCTTTGGGGGGCAGGGATCCAGGGGAGGGGGGTACACCCTGACCCAGGGCTTTGGGGGGCAGGCAGCCAGGGGAGGGGGGTACACCCTGACCCAGGGCTTTGGGGTGCAGGGAGCCAGGAATTTGGGGTACAGGGATCCAGGGGACCAGAGTACACCAGGCTGGGGGATGTTGGGGTGACAGAACCTGGGGACCAGGGCACCCCAGTCCAGGGAATTGGGGTACACAGAGGCAGGGGATGTTGGGGTGCACGGGGCTGGGGAAACAGGGTGCATGGAGCCAGGTGAAGCCCTCAAAGCTGGGACATGCAGCCCCAGAGGACTGGGGTGCACGGACCAGGGGTTTTGGAGACCTCAAATTCGGGATGAGGTGCACGGAACCAGGGATTTTGGAGACCTCAGATTTGGGATGAGGTGGGCGGAACCAGAGATTTTGGAGACCTCAGATTTGGGATGAGGTGGGCGGAACCAGGGACTTTGGAGATCTCAAATTCAGGATGAGGTGTGCAGAACCAGGGATTTTGGAGACCTCAGATTTGGGATGAGGTGGGTGGAACCAGGGATTTTGGAGACCTCAGATTCAGGATGAGGTGCACAGAACCAGGCAGGGAGGCTGAGCCATCTCCTCTGGGGAGGACAAAAGGCAGCTGGAATTTGCCAGGTGGAGGCCAGGCTGCTTCCCAGGAAAATCCTGGTTGATGACTGTTGCCCGTAAGTGGAGCTTTGTAAAGGGAAGGCCTGGCGAAACCATGGCTCCGGCCTGTTACTTAGGCTAAGTAGAAAAGGACTGTGGGAGAGTGACTCGGCTAGAATAGAGGCAGAAAAATCCCATCGTGTTCACGTCGTGGTGTACGGTGGTGGGTTGGGTTGGGTTCGTTGTGCCTTAAAGCTGTGTCAAATAACAGCAGACTAACGGCTTAAAAAGGCTGGGCTTTTGGCCATAAAGATCCTCCTCTGCACCTGCCTGGGGACTCTGCGCCGCTTCTGATGGCAGCCGGTGATTTACCGACACCGGCTGTGCAGCAGCAGCCCCACACCGTGCTGGGCAGAAAGCGCTGCTGGGGACACGGCGGAACCCCAAACGTTTGGGTGGCACGGGAAGGGGACACCCACGAGGGTGGTTTGGGTTTGCTGCAGAGCAAAGGAAGCTCCTCACCCTTTTGATTACAGGGCAAAGCTGCAACACCCAAAGCTGGAGAGCTGAAAATTAAAGGGTGAGTTAAAATAACCCCAGACGTGCTATATTTAAACCACTCCATGGATTTTTTTTTTCCCCTGGCAGGCAAGGGAGGATTTTGCAGTGAGGGAGCTGCTGAAAGGCTGCACGCAGTGACCTGGGCACCCACGGTGACAGCAGCAAGGATGGGACAGGACGAGGCCAACGCGCTTCAAAAGGGACGAAATGGGGAGTCCTGCGCTCCAGTCCCAGGTGTGCCCTGAAAATCAACAGGGTTTCTGAGAAGGGACCTTCAGGACTGTCTCATCCCACCCCCTGCCATGGGCAGGACACCTCCCACTGTCCCAGGCTGCTCCAAGCCCCAGTGTCCAACCTGGCCTTGGACACTTCCAAGGATCCAGGGGCAGCCACAGCTGCTCTGGGCACCCTGTGCCAGGGCCTCCCCACCCTCACAGGGAACAATTTCTTCCCTGGCAGTGGGAAGCCATTCCCTGTGTCCTGGCACTCCAGGCCCTTGTCCCAAGTCCCTCTCCAGCTCTCCTGGAGCCCCTTCAGGCACTGGAAGGAGCTCCGAGGTCTCCCTGGAGCCTTCTCCCCTCCAGGTGAGCACCCCCAGCTCTCCCGGCCTGGCTCCAGAGCAGAGGGGCTCCACCCTCGGAGCATCCCTGTGGCCTCCTCTGGATTCTTTCCAGCAGCTGCACGTCCTGCTGCTGTCGGAGGCAGCTCTGCAGGTGGGGTCTCACCTGGGCAGGGCAGAACTCCCTCCCTCCCTCACCCACCGCCCACGCTGCTGGGGGTGAGCCTGGCACACAGCTGGCACCATAACTCCACGGGCATCTCCAGCATCAAAGCTCAGCACCCCAAAACCACAGGTGGGATCCAAGAAGAAGGCAGAAATCCCCCCAAAAAGACACCAACTGCCAGCACTGCCCAGGGCAGGGCTGCCCACCATCCCAGCATCCTGGCTTTGTCCCTTCTCCCACCAGTTCAGCCGATAAAAGCAGCATCGCAGCTTTGATTTCTCAGCCACAAGTGCTGCTCTGCTCCTGGTGGTGTTCGAAGGCACGAAGGGAGCTCTGAGCACCTGAAGCTTTCTGAGTGTTAAATAGAAACACCAAAAAGTAAAATTAAAAAAAAAAAAAAACAAACACGAAAAACAAGAAGAAGTTTGGAAACAAAGGCAGGTTTTTAACATCAAAACACGCTCAGAATTAAAATCCGTGCTGCTCGCAGGTCTGCTCGTAATTAACAATGAAAGGGCTTCCAGGGGGGAATTTCAGTCAGGAATGTCTCCATCCCAAATTATTCTTTTTGGCTTATTTTCCTTCCTCAAACCCTGCAGTAGCCAGGGTGTATGGGGAGAAAAAGTGTAGGTAATAATGACCCGAAAAGCCACAGAAAGGCGAAGCAAAGGGCTGCAATTTGCAAGGTTAACCTCGCGCTCAGCCAGGATTCAGTCAGGAGGGAGGAGCAGGGAGGCGCTGGGACACACCCAGAGCCTCTCAAGTCGGTGTCCAGGCTCAGCTCTGGGAGTCAGGGCTGCTTCTCCTGGCCATCATCACCATGGAAATGCTGCCCAGCTCCGCTTTCCAGCTTTTAGGGATGCGGGGATCAAATGTGTGGTGCCCAGGAGGCTCATTCCCATATTTCCTACCAGCACGGGGCAGCCAGCACCCAGCACGCTCAGGGCTGATCCAGAACAGGCAGCGGTTGGAGAGTAAATCCCACCCTCCGTCCCTCAAACCTGCCGAGATCATGGAATCCCAGGATGGTTTGGGTTGGGAGGAGACCTTAAAGCCCACCCAGTGCCACCCACCCTGCCATGGGCAGGGACACCTTCCATGATGCCAGGGTGCTCCAAGCCCCGTCCAGCCTGGCCTGGGACACTTCCAGGGACGGGGAAAGCGACCTGCTCCATCCTGATCATCCCTCTGGAGCCCTTTGGAAGCTGGATTCACACGGGACCGCCTGCGTTGTCCACTGCAGGATCCTTGGACACATGGAAAACTCCACAAACCAGCTCTGGCTCCTCCAAGAAGCGCCAGGAACATCCCAGTGCCAAACCCAAAGGATGTGGAGGAGCAGGAAGGGGCTTTGGAGGCTTTGGAACCGCGGGGCGGAGCAGGGAGCCAGGAGAAAACAACACCACAACCCCAACCTGGGTCTCTTTTTGATGAGGCTGCCTTTGGGTAAGCCCAATCCTGCTGGCTCGGGAGGGCCAGAGCTGGCATTCCTTGGATGTGGCCGTGCTGGGATGTGGGGTCAGGGCTGGTGAGTCACTCAGGGATATTCCAGGGCTGTGTTGTGCTCTGGGCACAGCTCAGCATTTTCCCAGGGCCAGAGCGGGCTCCAGAGGCAGAACCATCCTGATGGAACCAGGATGAGCTCCCAGGTGTGGCTGAGCCCTGCTCCTGCAGCTCCATCCCTCTCCTTCCCAAACCCACACCCAGCAAGTCCCCACCGCCACGAGATGCCCGGAGCGAGGGCTCAGAGCCTTCAGCTGTCCCTCAGTTCACACCAGCTCCAGAAAATGGTTTTCCCTGAATCCAGGGAGGTTTTATCCATCCCCAGATCTGGATAGGACCCAGGATGGCAAGAGCCAGAAGTGCCAGAGGTCTGGGATGCTCCCACAATGCAGATGAACTAATCCCACTGAATTAATTGAAATATTAACAATTTATTGGGGTCAGCTTCCCAGATTCCCACCAGGGAGCTCTGGTGCAAGAGAAGAAGCGGGAATACGCACTGGGAAGTGGGGACAGGGACACTGCAACCACCTTTAATTAATTTTGCCCAGATTGGTGTGAAATTGCCCTGAGGGGCCCGCAAGGGGTAGTGAGGGAGGGCGAGCTCGGGGTCACCCCCAACACAGGGGCTGCATTCCCAGAAAAGGCTTGGGAGCGCCTTCCCAAGCCGCGTGCGTGCCAAGGGCAGCTCCTGCCAGCTGTGCCCGGCCCTCAGCCAGGCCCACGCAGCCTCCCCGGCCCAGAGGCGGTTATTTTTCCAAACGCCATTAAACTTGCAGCAGCGCTGGGAGCAGCCCTTGCCCCGGCTCCCTTCCCCAGCCCTCAGCTCCGGCGAGATGCCGGGTGGGATCGGCCATTCCCGCGGGGGTTTCATCCCAGTCTGGGCTCCGGGGGATGTGGCTGGTACCAACACCCCAAACCCACGTCATCCCGCCCTCCGCGCTTCCCTCAGGAGCAGGGAGAGGGCTGCCCTGTTCACAGAGGTTTTCCCACAGCCTGCAGGATGAAAAGCTCCTCTATTCCAGCTGCCCCTGAGGCACGAAGGGATGAGGAGCCAGCTGCGCTCCAGGCCCTTGGAGAGCCCTTCCCCTCCCCCAGGCATGGAAAATGAGGCTTTTTCCCTTCTCCTTTCCTCCTGCTTCTTTCCCACATCCTCCCGCCCAGCTTTGCTGCCACCAGCACCCAACACCTCCGGGCTGGGATTCACCATCACCCCACATCCAGCAAGGACAGGAGAGAGAAGGCCAAAAAGTGGATTTTCCCCCTCAGATTTAAGAAATATGAGACCTTCTTCCTCAAAGGCATCACCCCTCTGTGCTCTGTGGGACCCCTGTACCCCCTCAGCCCCTGCAGCCAGCCTGGGAGGCAGCAGGAGCGTTGCAGCTGGCAAACCTGAGGCCAGAGAAACTCCCGGAACAGCAGGCAGGAGCCAGAGGTTCCTGCCTCAATCCCAAAGCATGTGCAGTATTTTGATCTCCCAGGAAATTAATTCAGCTCAGAGCGGCCCCAGCTATCTGTAAATATCAGCCAGGTATTTTCTTATCAGAGAAAAGTCACCAGGCTTTTCTTTTGCCCAGCAACACCTCTGCAAGACCGCTTCCAGCGTGGCTTTCATCCCTTCAGGGTTCGGGAGAAAAGAGCTGTTATCTCTAAAACGTTCCCTTGAGGTCTTTTCTTCAATAAACTACAAACCCCGCGTTGCGACAACAAACAAACTCCTTCGGGGGCAGCAGAGCAGCAGCAGCACAGCCAAGCTGGGGGCAGCCAGGCAGGACAAACCCCTGGGCAGTGCCCACGGGCAGGACAGGGGTCACCCTGTCCCCAGGGAAGCGGTGACACCACAGCTCGGGGCAGCCAGGCAGGACAAACCCCTGGGCAGTGCCCACGGGCAGGACAGGGGTCACCCTGTCCCCAGGGAAGCGGTGACCCCATGGCCCAGCCATGTGGAACTTCAAAAGAGCTGTCACCAGCGAGGGACAAGCTGGCCCAGACCAGCAGGTGCCACCTGGTACAAGGTGAGGAGCCAAGGGTCCGTCTGTGGGCACGTGAACACCAAAAAGCTGCACAGATTTTACTCAGACCCGAAGGCTTCACCCCACACTTTTATTTACCTTAAAGCTACCACCTGAAGCTGGCCAAATCTTAAAGCAGGACTGCCCAGAGCAGCTGCGGCTTCCCTGGCAGCGTCCCAGGGCAGGCTGGACAGGGCTTGGAGCACCCTGGGACAGTGGGAGTTGTCCCTGCCCGCGGCAGGATGGGTTTAAGGTCCCCTGCCACCCCTCACTGTGGGATTCTGTGACCCCAAGGCAAAACTTGATGCTGCTCCCCCCTAAGATGTGACCTTAATCCACAGTGTGAACAGCCAGGGGCTGAGGCTGCGGTGCACCCCAAATCCTCTGGATCTCAGCTCCTGCCGGGAGGTGCCACCAGGGTCACACAGCAGCTGGCAGAGCTCTCCATGCGCCGAGGGATTCCAGAGGCACATCCTGCGGCCAGGCTGCGCACGGACACACGGACACACGGACACACTGCCCGGTCCTGCATCCCACTGCTCCACAGGCACATCCTGCGGCCAGGCTGCGCACGGACACACAGACACACGGACACACTGCCCTGTCCCACGCTGCATCCCACTGCTCCAGAGGCATATCCTGCAGCCATGCTGTGCAGCGACACACGGACACATGGACACAAGGACACATGGACACACGGCCCTGCCCTGTCCTGCATCCCACTGCTCTAGAGGCACATCCTGCAGCCAGGCTGCAAACGGACACACAGACACACGGACATACGGACACACGGCCCTGCATCCCACTGCTCCAGAGGCACATCCTGCTGCAGATCTTGCAGCCAGGCTGCACATGGACGCACGGACACACGGACACACGGACATACGGACACACGGCCCTGCATCCCACTGCTCCAGAGGCACATCCTGCTGCAGATCTTGCAGCCAGGCTGCACATGGACGCACGGACACACGGACACACGGACATACGGACACACGGCCCTGCATCCCACTGCTCCAGAGGCACATCCTGCTGCAGATCTTGCAGCCAGGCTGCACATGGACGCACGGACACACGGACACACGGACATACGGACACACGGCCCTGCATCCCACTGCTCCAGAGGCACATCCTGCTGCAGATCTTGCAGCCAGGCTGCACATGGACGCACGGACACACGGACACATGGACACACTGCTCTGCCCTGTCCCACACTGCATCCCACTGCTCCAGAGTCACATCCTGCTGCCAGGCTGCACAGGGACACACGGACACACAGACACACGGACATACGGACACATGGACACATGGACACCCTGCCCTGTCCTGCATCCCACTGCTCTAGAGGCACATCCTGCAGCCGTGCTGCGCACAGACACACGGACACACGGACAGATCCCTAAGGAACGTGCACCAGGATCCTGTGAGTGTCCCCGCTGTCAGACGCACCCCACGTCCCTCTCCAGCCCAGGCTCGCAGGGAAGCAGCGTGTGCCCGCCCCCCTCTCCCCAGGAATGCACCACCAAACTCTGTAAATCCACACCAAGGCGGAAGCTGAAGGTTCCCACCAGCCTGGCTGGGAATTCAGCAGGAGCCGGGCCAGGCAGCCAGTCCTGCTCCAGCAGCTCCATCCCAGCCACCACCTGGGCCACGGCTCTCCCAGTTATCCCAGCGGTGGGGAAGGGCCGATCCAATGGGAATGGAGCCTGGGGATGGAATAACCCCCGCGCTGCTGCTCCCGGAGCAGCTGACTGTGAGCACACCGCATTTCCAGGCTCACGTATTTCTGGAGCCCACCCCGTGCCGCACAGCACGGAGCTTTTTTCCAAGAAAAGCCCTTCCCAAAGCGGCTCCTCCACCTCAGCACCATCATCCTCCTCCCTCCTCCTCATTCCCCTCTTCCTCCGAGGCAGCTGCCAGCACGGAAGGGGGAATGTGGCAACTGCAGGAGCTTGGCTGCTGCTCCCAGCTCCTCAGCGCAGCTGTCCCGTGGCACCGTGACAAAGGCGCGGTGTCCGAGGTGCCACCTCCGGAGCGTTCCCCCTGCCAGCCCTGCCCACGCCATCTGCCGGCCCTGCCCCTCGGCAGGCGGCTGGGGGGATGCTCAGAGGAGCCGGCAGCTCCGGAGGAGATCCGGCGGCACAGGAGACTCCCGCCTCTCCCAGCTCTCAGCAGCGCTCCCACCGGGAGATTCCCACTCTCCATCATCAGCTGGCTGCCCCCACACCCCGCTGCGGGAGCTCTGGGGCAGGGACCCACCTGGGGACGGGCCGCAGGTCCCCTCAGGGACATCCACGGAAACACAGAGCCTCTTTTAACCTTTACCCTGTGCTTGTTTGCTCAAACAGAGCCCAGAGAAGGGCAGATGCCAGCAAAGCCTGAAATAACCTCTGCACCCATCTGCTTTCCCTGAACACCACGTGGCCTTGGCAGCGGGGCTTTCCCGAAGTTTGGAAGCCATTCCCATGATCTCAGGGAGCAGCAGTGCGTGCCGGAGCCCCCGGGATGGGGACAGAGGGCGGGAGCTGCTCCTGGTGCAGCTGCACGGCCCCAGCCCTGCTCCTGCTGGAGCTCAGCCATGCTCCACGCCCGCCCCCGGGTTTGGAGAGGCAAAGCTGCAGGCAGGGACCCGCAGGGATGAGATTTCCAGCCTTGCTGCCACTCTCCAGCCTTTCCCAGCCCTGCCTCTCGCTCCTGGCGAGCCCAGAGCTGCTTCCCTCCTCCTGCATGCACCCCCAGGCTCCGCATCTCCCTCCAGGGTCCCCTACAGAGACAATCCTTTGCTCTTCTTCAGGGTTGCCCTGCCCAATTTATCATTTTTTCCCCAAAATTTATGATTTTTTCCGCCCCTGGTTCTGCTTTCTAGAAGCACATGGGAAGGAGGTTTCAGCCTTTCCACTGAGGCTGTTTCATTCCTGCGCTCGTGCTTCCCTAAAAATGTAATTCAAACAACTTTAATTGCACATTATTTTCTCTCTGGATTGCCCCCATGGATAATTTATCTTCTCTTAGTGAAGCTAGAGGGAGTACAATCTTATCTTTCAGCTCCAGCAAGGCTGACAATTTCCTATCTTCTGATGCCTCCTGCTCTTTCCTACGTTGGTGCTTTGTTAGAGAGTTGATTAGAGCAAAATTGCTTTTCTGCTGCAATTTTGCTGCAATCTAACCCAGAAATGCCCAAAGAATCACAGTCATCTTTCACAATGCTCCTGTGTTCCCTGCTATAAAAGTCTCTCCTGGCCAGGCTGGAGAATTCAGCACCAGCTGTAATGATTGCCATCAATTAAACCTCCCCTCTTGTCACTCCTCTGAGCTTTAGGAGGTGAAATAGTTGGGATATTCAGCCCAGTCTGGTCACTCACTCTTGTTCATTTTCTCCTGTTGATTAAAAAAAAAATCTTCTCTTCATAAATTGCTTTTCTTTTACCGTGTGCATCCAGCTCTCCCCCTAATCCTCTCCGCTGCAATTTCCTCAGCTTGTTTTCCAGGAGCCCAAAGGCCAAACGTTGTCCCCAGTACACGCAGAGCCTAAAATCCCCAATTCTCCCAATTTAGCCCGTTTCCAGGCCTTAGTGGGGCATAGAACCGTGGAATATCCCGAGCTGGAAGGATCAGCGAAGTCCAGCAGCTGGCCCTGCACAGGACAGCCCGAGATGTGGCACTGAGCAGCACAGCCCCAGCCCTGACTCCACTTTTGGGACCTTATAACAATGATTTTGGGCTGGCCTGGATGACTCTGGGGCTTTGCTAACCCCCAGCCAGTGGGAGAAGGTTTTTGGATCCGGGTTGTGCATCACACCTCAGTCTTGGGATAGTTTGCACGCCCCATCCCTGTCGTCGCAGATCCCAACGTGATGAAAATGGCCATTTCCCGGTCTGGAAGCCCAAACTCGGCCAGATTCACCCCATTCCAGCTCCAACCAGGAACAGCTCCCTGGGGCTGGGCTTACACGGATCAACAGCAGCAGGTGGGTGGGTGGGGGGCCCAGGTAAAGCTGCTCAAGGCCATTAAAATCGATCAGTGACCCCCGGCTGGGCCCAGTTCTTTCTCATCACTAGCGTTTATTTTAGGTGCCACACTCCCGAGGGAGGAGGGAGCCTCGGGTTTCAATAAATCCCTTTTCTGAACGCCGTGCATCACTGGCTGACGTGAATGTGCCCCGGGGCAGCAGAGAACGCTGATCACGGCGAGCCATTAGGGTCAGAACAACCCCTGGCTAATGCAACCTGCAGCACGCAGGACTAGGACAATTAAATTTATCATTTCCAAGGCCAGCTGATAGCATTCGCTTGGATTTAGCTGCTGAAGGACGAGCTGCAGGGGCTGGGGAAAACAAACATCCCCCACAAGAGGTGTGAGAAGCGGCACAGCGAGGTCCCCGTGCTGCCCGGGCTGCTGCTGCCAGCTCGGCAGTGACCTCCCGGCTGTCCCCTCTGTCATTGCCGCGCTGATCGCGGCTCATTGTCTTCATTTCATGTTAATCACTGCTGTTTAGGCGGATGGATTATCGGCCTTTCTGCCTGGCTGCCTGCGCCCCGGGGCGGCCGTGGCCGCGCTCGATGATGGCCATGATAGCGCAGCTCCCAGCGATGGCTGGGGCAGGGAGCTGTCCCCAGCTCCCAAACCAGCCCTGGGCACCCCCAGAGTGACCCCTCGGGGACGGACACTGTGTGGGACACGAGCCACGACCCCAGGAGGGAATCCTGGTGCTCGATGATGGCCATGATAGAGCAGCTCCCAGCGACGGCTGGGACAGGGAGCTGTCCCCAGCTCCCAAACCAGCCCTGGGCACCCCCAGAGTGACCCCTCGGGGACAGACACTGTGTGGGACACGAACCGTGACCCCAGGAGGGAATCCTGGTGCTCGATGATGGCCGTGATGGCTGGGGCAGGGAGCTGTCGCCAGAAAAATGAGGGACAGCAGCTCATTGAGGTGTCCCTGGATGTAACCAAGAGGGAGGCCCCAGCTCTCCTGCCTCGTGAGCAAACCGGTGCTGAGTGACAAGTCCTGAGGGCACTGAAGCCCTGCTCAGCCCCACCTGGGATGAGGTTCCCACCCACGGGCTTGGGAACCCTTTTCAGCTCAGCCCAGGGCTGCTCCTGGTTTGTTCTGAGCTCCTGGGGTGCTGGGCTCTAGTTTAGCCCCAGCTGTCCCTGCACCTCTGGGCCCCAGGGATCTGAATCCTGGCCTGGACTGATTTCCCAGCTTGAGCTCAGGTCTGGTCTGTGCCCTTGGATCTGCCCAGGGATCACCCAGCTCTGCCCAGTCCTAGGTGCCCTCTCTGGGATTGATCCTGAGCTATGGATTGGTAATTCCAGCCTGTTTTACTGCTGTTGATGTGCAGCATGACCGCGACTCCTGGCTGCTCTCCTTCCCTGCCAGCCACGGCATTCCCTTTCCTTCCCATCCCTTTGGGGGAAGAGCCCTCCTTGCTGCCCCACGAGGGCACCCCTTGCCCAAAGCCACACCCCAGGCTACTAAAATGCCACGGGAACAGCCGGAATGTCCCGTGGGGAACACCCCGGGACACGGGGCTGTCCCTGCAGCCACCAGAGGAGCCCAAATCCCTGCTTTTCTCCTCAGGGAGGAGAGGCAGCCGCAGCCCAGCTGCAGGCGCTGCCCAGCCCGGCTGGAGCCAGCCCTGTGCTAATCCAGGGGTGCCACCTGCCGTCTGCTCCTGCCGGATCAGCCACAGCGCCACCTCTGCAGCCTGAACATTCCTCCAGGTGTTCCTGCGCCTTCCCGAGACCCTCAGTGGCATCCAGGAGCAAGCTGGGGTGTAGCAAAGCTGTCCCCACGCATCCTGCCCGCGGCTGGATGGAGCTGCTCCCAACTAAAGTTATCCCTTCCTTCCCTCAGGGTATTGAGGTCAGAGAACGGCTGAGTTGTTGGACCCCATTCCCTAAAAAATTGGGTGGAGAAAAACATCACAGTGTGGCTGAGCTGGATGAGGAATCTGCAATGGAGACAAATAATTTTGGGCTGGGTCAGAGGAGAGGGAGGGGGGAAAGCAGTTTGATTTGTGTCCCTCTTGCTCGTTCCCTGCAGAAAATAAGGTCAGGCAAACTTCAGCTTTCTGTCACAACAGAGCTGATCTCACCCCTGCTGAGATTCCTCCCCGGACTCCGTGTTTACATTCCAAACCACCCTGCCCCACATCACCCTTTCTGTCACGGCGTTTGTTTTGCAAGGAAAGCCATTTCTGCTCCGGGAGGAAACCACGGAGTGACTGCAGCGTGACCGCTGCTGACAGGAGCAGTGAGCACGGCGAGGAGGGGAGCTGGCTGGGAGTAACCCAGCTGCCATTCCCCACGGGATTGGGAAGTGTCAGCTCAGCTTTCTGCTGAGGAAAAAACCACATCTAGATTTTTTTTTTTATGACTACTCTGAGATCTTTCATGGTTTGTTTTTATTTCCCCAGCAGCTTTGCCTTTGACTCTTTTCCCTCAGGGCATGTCACCGTGTGATTTTACAAGCTCTCCCTTCTCCTCCCATTCCTCAGAGCACTGGATTCGTTCAGTTTAATTTTTTCCTGGCTGTTCGGGATGAAAACCGAAGGGGTCACCTGCGCAGCAGGGTGTGTGCGAGGCGCCGAGCCCCTGTGGTGCCTCGCCCCGATGTTATCTGACCGGGTGAACGTCGCTCTCCAGCTGCCATTGTGCCTCTGGGGAGATGAATACCCATGAAGCAGGTCGGAGTTACCTTTTGGGATCGCTGTTTTCCTGGCATGCGGCCCTGGGAGCTTTATCTGATGTTGTCCAGGGTTTCTCAGCCCTGAGAGCAGCTGAAAAGGAGGTTTTTTTTGCTGGACTCTGTTTCACGCTCTGCCCTGGCCAAGAACAGTGAGGCAAAGCAAAGAAATTCTTCCCCGTGAGGGTGCGGAGGCCCTGAGATGGAATTCCCAGAGCAGCTGTGGCTGCCCCTGGATCCGTGGAAGTGTCCCAGGCCAGGCTGGACGGGGCTTGGAGCACCCTGGGACAGTGGGAGGTGTCCCTGCCTGTGGCAGGGGGGGGAATAGGATGATCCTTGAAATCCCTTCCACCCCAACCCATTCTGTGAAAGCTTTCAAGTGCCAAAGCACATCACTAAACACATCAGAATGACAGGGATCTCTCAAACACTCACAGCTGCAAGAAGACAAGCTCAAAATTCCCCCACAAAATAAGGATGATGCCTCTTTTCTGCTCTCTGAGAACTGAAACTCCTGAATTTCCTGCTGATTACAGGGTTTCTTTGCTTCCTCTTTGCTTGTCTGGCTTCCAAGATTTTCTCTCTTCCTCGTTCTGAAGGAATTAGCAGAGAATAATCAAAACTGAGACACCCCCCCCCCTCCATGTGAAAAGATGGGTCTTGATGGAAGGGAAAACGCAGACATTGGGAAACTTTGACATAGCTGAGTTTTCCCTGGCATTCCTGAAGCCAGGAATCACCATCCCCACACCAGCCAAACACCTCACCCTGCTCAGACTCGATCTGCTGGAACACCAGGGCTTCCCTTCCTACCAAGGCACCGTGGTGGATCTAGGGCTGGCAAATCCCCTTTTCCTGCATGACTCCGGTTGCAAGAGGATTGATTCCCTCATCCACGGAACAACAAGAGGGGTTTTTTGGCCACGGCCTATACGGCTGGATACCTGAGTGCTCTGTTATAAATTTTAGGGATTTGTAGGAACTCTGTGCTCCAAGAGACTCGGGATCAGATCCGCGAGGACATCTGGCCCTGGTGACTGTCTGCTCTCCGTGGATCAGCTCCGTGCAGAGCCTTCACTCCCAGCCTGGGGAATGCCCCCCAATGGAGACCTTCCAGGGAAGCTCCAGGTGACGGCAGGGCAGTGCCTTGGGCTTGTCCCCAAGGCAGAACCAGAGGAACACAAGTGACAGCTGAGTTATGCAATTGTGGAGAGAAACTCCGGCAAAACCGGAGCTGGTGACAGAGGGGGGAAAAAATTCCTCCTGCTAAGTTGGGCGCGGGCCTCTGGCAGCATGAGTCACCCGGAGCTGCCATGGTTACGGAGCAAGGATTACTGAGCAGATCCAGAGCCTGCTCCCAGCGCTCACTCCTTCCAAACTTGGAAAACAGGCAGTGGAGGTGAGGCCTAATAGCGAGTGGGTGTCTGCAAGGAGCAGAGTTACAGCAAAATCCTGGGAAAACAGCAGGCAAGGAGCGGCACGAGGGGCACCGCCGTGTAAAACTGGGATTTCTGGATCTCTGTTCCCCTTTTTGTCCGGTTTGCAAGGGCTGCTGTCAGAATTGTTCCACACAGGGCGGGGGGAAAAGAGGATGTTTCCGCACCACGGTGAGAAAAAGCAGAGTAGTGTCACACAGATGAATCAGCTGGCACCAACAGTGAGTCATGGAAATGCACCATGGAAATTCTCCAGCGCAGTGGAATCTCTGAGGCACATCAAACCTGGCTTCCTTGGGGAGCAAGGGGCAGCCAGGGTGACGTGGGGCACCGGCACGTGGCCGAAAACTGCTGCTCCTCACGCGTGACCTCGCCCCTGCCATCCTCATCCGAGTCCTGAGGTGCTCAGGCAGGGATTTCAGCAGGGTTTGCACGGCAAAGGTGTGCCTGATCCTGGTTTCCAGTGAGTCACAGCGGCAGTAAAAGGACGTGGAGTCTGTTTGCTGATGATCAGCTGAGACCGACCTGCGCAGGGTGAAGGAGGAGGGAGACAAAGCCAAGAAATCAGTTTGGGATGTCACCACGCATTCCCCAGCCCACCCCACTGCTGGCACGCTGGTGAAACAGGGCTCTGCAGAAAGCTGAGAACCTGATTTTGAGGGATTTTCTGCTGGTTTTTTCCCCCCAATCTCCTTCTCTGCTGGTCTGTCCCACGATCTCCTACAAGCCTCATATCTCGCCACCATCAGCTGGGGTCACGGGCACAGAACAAAGCAAAAGCAAGCAGCAAATCGGACCTGGTGTCTGTGATTTATGACAAGAAAACAGAGAAAAGCCACCCGAAGCTCACCAACAGCCAGTTTCCAGCAAGCCTGGCTTGTCCAGTCATCCAGGAGCGAGTTTTTGTGCTTTTTGCCCACAATTCCACTGCTAACATGGAGCAAACACCTTTGCTTCATGTGGCCTCGGTTTCCTACTTGGGCAAAAATGACACGGCCCTTGAAAATCTTTTGTATGGAAGCATAGAAGTGATGGATAGAATGGTGTTTAAAATGATATTGGTCTTTTGCGGGCACACGGACCTTAAGCTGAACAATTTGGGGTGGACACTGGGTTCCTCTGACACACTGCGGCCCCTGCAGAATGGCGCAGAAACTCCTAAAGTGAGTGTGAACAGAGCCAAATAGCAGCTCTTGCCTTGCATCTGCCAGTGTTTTAAGCCCACGAAGAACAGAAGCGAGGAGGAGTGTGGTGCTTCTCACATCCCAGCCAGAGGGGCTCCACCATGGTAGCCCTGAGGGGATGGATCCCTCAGGTGGGCTCCGCCATGGCGCCCTCGGTGCCCCTGAGGGGATGGACACCTCAGGCGGGCTCTGCCATGGTGTCTCTGAGGGGATGGATCCCTCAGGTGGGCTCTGCCATGGTGTCTCTGAGGAGGGATCCCTCAGGTGGGCTCCGCCATGGCGCCCTCGGTGCCCCTGAGGGGATGGATCCCTCAGGCGGGCTCTGCCATGGTGTCTCTGAGGGGATGGATCCCTCAGGTGGGCTCCGCCATGGCGCCCTCGGTGCCCCTGAGGGGATGGATCCCTCAGGCGGGCTCTGCCATGGTGTCTCTGAGGAGGGATCCCTCAGGCGGGCTCTGCCATGGTGTCTCTGAGGGGATGGTTCCCTAAGGAGGGGCTCCGCCATGGTGCCTTTGAGGAGGGACCCCACCACGGTACCTCTGAAGGGACGAATCCCTGAAGAGGGGGTGCGCCATCGCACCCTCAATGCCCCTGAGGGGAGGCTGCCTCAGGCGGGCTCCGCCATTGCGCCCTCATTGTCCCTGAGGTGATGGACTCCTCAGGCAGGCTCTGCCACCGTGCCCTCAGTGCCCCTGAGGGGAGGATGCCTCAGCAGGGTTTCAACATGGCGCTCACAGGGACGGATCTCTCAGGTGGTGCCCTGCCACCGTGCCCTCTGAGCCCCTGAGGGGATGGATTCCTCACGTGGGTTCTGCCATGGCGTTCCTGAGTGGAGGTCCCACCATGCTGCCTCTGAGGAGAAGGTTCCCTCAGAAAGGGCTCTGCCATCACACCCTCAGTGCCCCTGAGGGGACAGATTCCTCAGGCAGGCTCCGCCATGTTGTCTCTGAGGGGACATATCCCTGAGAAGGGGCTCCACCATCCCACCCTCAACACCCCTGACAGGAAGCTGCCTCAGGTGGGCTCCACCATGGTGCCTCTGAAGGGACGGTTCCCTCAGGCCGGCTCCGCCATCGGGCCCCTGAAGGGACGGTTCCCTCAGGCGGGCTCCTCCATGGTGTCTCTGAAGGGACGGTTCCCTCAGGCGGGCTCTGCCATGGTGCCCCTGAAGGGACGGTTCCCTCAGGCTGGCTCCGCCATCGGGCCCCTGAAGGGATGGTTCCCTCAGGCCGGCTCCGCCATGGTGCCTCTGAAGGGACAGTTCCCTCAGGCGGGCTCCGTCATGGTGCCTCTGAAGGGATGGTTCCCTCAGGCCGGCTCCGCCATGGTGCCTCTGAAGAGAGGGTTCCCTCAGGCGGGCTCCGCCATGATGCCCCTGAAGGGACGGCTCCCTCAGGCAGGCTCCACCATCGGGCCCCTGAAAGGACGGNCATGGTGCCTCTGAACAGAGGGTTCCCTCAGGCGGGCTCCGCCATGGTGCCTCTGAACAGAGGGTTCCCTCAGGCGGGCTCCGCCATGGTGCCTCTGAACAGAGGGTTCCCTCAGGCGGGCTCCGCCATGGTGCCTCTGAACAGAGGGTTCCCTCAGGCGGGCTCCGCCATGGTGCCTCTGAACAGAGGGTTCCCTCAGGCGGGCTCCGCCATGGTGCCTCTGAAGGCACGGTTCCCTCAGGCCGGCTCTGCGATGGTGCCTCTGAAGGGACGGCTCCCTCAGGCGGGCTCCGCCATCAGGCCCCTGAAAGGACGGGTCCCTCAGGCTGGCTCTGCCATCGGGCCCCTGAAGGGACGGTTCCCTCAGGCGGGCTCCGCCATCAGGCCCCTGAAAGGACGGGTCCCTCAGGCTGGCTCTGCCATCGGGCCCCTGAAGGGACGGTTCCCTCAGGCGGGCTCTGCCACTGCGCCCGAGGAAAGGCCGCCTGAGGCGGCCTCAGCCATGGCGCCCCTGAGGGCACGGCAGAAAGGACAGGGGACAGCTCCCCGCCGCCCGGGCGTCCCTGTCCCGCCGCCAGCTCGGGAGCTCGGGGAGGAGGGGAAGCCGCGGCCTGGAAGGCGCGGCGGAGCTGAGTGCAACGGGCTGAACGGGGCCAACATGGCGGCGAGGGGCGGGCGAGGCGAGCGCTGACACCGCCCCCCCCCCGCCCGTCCCCTCCCCGGCGGCGTCGCCCCC
>VZTF01009431.1:37723-50830 GCA_013397755.1 Cnemophilus loriae
AAAAAAAAAAAAGAAAAAAAAAAAAAAAAGGAAGAAACAACCAACCCACCACACCCCAAGCCTTCTCCGTTCCTTGTAGGATAGCGTGAGCTAAATCCAGCGCGGCTGCCTCCTCCCCGGCGAGTTCGCAGCCAAGTGCATGACAATTAGTGGCAGAGCGGAGCGGGGCCAAGAGGCTGCTCCAGCCGAGCCTCCTGCTCCGCGGAAATCCTGCCGCGCCGAGGAGGATGCCCGTGTGCTCCCGGCAGGGCTGTCTGCTCCCGGAGCTCTCCCGAGAGGGAGATGCTCCTTGTGCAGCATCATGGTCGGGGCTGCTCGGGCCTGGAGCGCTGGGAAGGGCGGGGAGCTCGGCTTCCAGGAGGCTCTGCTCTGGATCCGCTGGGAAAAGCTGCCTGGGAGGAAGGGGTGCCTTGCTAACGCACCAGTTCCACGCTGGTTTCATTATTTCATCCTTCTTTCCCTCTCCTTCCTCTCTGCTCTGCAGATGATATTGAGTCCTAGAGGTTTCCTGCTGCTGAGGTGAATTTCGCCCTGCAGCGTGAGGCCCTTGGCTCTTTGCTCCGGGGGAATCCTGCAATCACAGGATCCTGGAATCCCGGACTGGTTTGGGGTGGAAGGGACCTTAGAGCCCATCCCATTCCACCCCCTGCCACGGGCAGGGACTCCTTCCACTAGGCCAGCTTTGAGGCTTTTGGGGTGTTGGATGGTGACAGGCGAGATCCAGATGGGAAAAGCACTGTCCTAAAGGTCCCGGGTGAGAGTTATTCCCTGAGCACGTGCAGGTTTTGCGGTGTGAAACCAGCGGTGGGCCTGGAGCCTGTCTCTGTTAACCAGAGTTTGGCATCCGCGCCGTGAATGAAAACCGGAGGCTCTCTGCAGAGTGAGGCACTTTTTCGTGGAGCCTGGGAAAACCCTGCTGGAGCTGCATGGGAATTAGGGGTCTCTCCTCCGTGGGCTCCCGGGAAGGTGCTGGACGGGCTGAGTGGTGGGTTAAACGTGGTCCTGTGGCACCACTGAGTTCCCAGAGCAGTTCCAGCCGTGGACTGGGGCGGAGCGAGGGGAGCAGCTCCCCGGGAAGGAGTTAAACGGGTCGGGTGCCCGAGGCTGTTCCGTGCAGGTGTCAGATGCCAGCAGCTGGGATGACAATCCCCGATGGCTGCGGGACAGTGCAAACATTTGGCGTTTGACAGCAGTTACGAGTCTGGAGGGCAGCGATGAAATGGATTTTGGGGCGAGCTGGAAGGGAGCTTTATGGTGACTTCCGTGCTGGGCTGGAAGCTGACCCAGGTGATCTTGGCGTGGGGGGAGATTGCAGCCCCCCGGCGTGTCCTGAAAGCTCATTAATTCTTATTTTTAATCAAGTGGTGAGGGAGGCTCTGAGTTTCTGTAATGCTGCGGGAGCTCACACAGGTGAGTGCAGATCTGCTTGGGAAGGGGTGGAGCACCCCAAGCCGAGCGAAAGGTTGGGATCTTTCTGACTGAGATTTGCTGCTGCCCCAATTTTAATGTAAAGGCCCTGCTGCAGAGGAACTGGGCTTTTTTTCAGCAAATAATGGCCCACGGGAAGCTTCCTGAAGCAGAACAATTCCTCTTTGGCGTGGAGAACAGGTCCAGGCATTTCCTGAAGCGTGGGTATTCCTTTAGAAAACACCCTCCCACCCACGGGTGTGTGCGTGGAAAGGGCAGGGAGGGATCCCAAAGGGCAGGGGCAGGCATTTGTTATCTTCTATTGATGTGGAACCATCAGGGTGATGAAAGGTGATAGTCCAAGTGCTGCCGAGGTCAGGGTGGTGGAGGAATGGCCGCGTACCTGTTGGAACTTCAGGTCCCCGCTCACCTGGAGCAGAAAATTCCAGCTGGGATGCCGGAGCTTTTTTCCCCGCCTCTGACAGGAGGTCACTGCTGGATTCCCAGTAATTTTTCCAGACTTAATGCAATTGGGAATATTTGGGCATCAGGCTCACCTGTGGATTGAAGCTTGCTAAAACTGGGAGGAGGTTTTTGACACTCGGGTGGCTTATTTTGAAAGCTCTTGCGTAAACACCTCAGGATCACAGGGAAATCTGTCAGGAATCTAACTTTTCCTGAGTATTCTGCTGGGAAAATGATCGGTTTCTGCTCGTGGCTTATTATCCGGAGCAGGGTTCAGGTGGAACTGGGGGAGAGATGGGGAAGCACGAGGAGGAGCAGCTGGAAAAGGCCGGTCTGTCAGGAGGATCTGTGCTTAACCTGCACTTTCTGAGCGTAGCTGTTGGAAAATGGCTTTAATGCTTCAAAGCGGGCAGCAGGTCCTCGTGGAGGGGAGGAAAACGTGACTTTTCCACTGCTGTTTCACCTCTGGAGTATCTTCATTTTTGGAACAGGCAGCTGGGAAACCGAAGGCTTCCGTGCGGTGATAATTCCGCCACAGAGCGGCTGGGATTTAAAGATTATTTTATTGTCTAAAATTGATGCTTGGGCTGCCCCCTGTGAAATCCGCAGTGGCTTTAGAGCACACCAACGCGAGGGGTGGACTGGGAGAGAATTCTTCACCATTCTCGAGGACTTAAAATTGCTCGGGCTGTTCTGAGCTGGGCACGAGGGAAAATAAAACCAAGTTCAGTCAGGTGGCGCTTGTTTGGTTCATCCTCTGCATGGATGGAGAAGGAACTAGCCGGCTAAAACCAGAATATGGATTTTCTGTTGGCAACAACTGGTGTAAAAGTGACCATAAAATCAGGAAAATTAGCTAAATTAATCCTGGATTCTGAAAAGTAATTTCCTCTTAAAGGAGCCAGGGAAAAACTTTGGTTTTATCCTTGTCTGTGACTGCTGAGCCTCACCCATTCCGCACCGCCTGAGCTCTGCTGTGCCTTTTAATGGTGCCCGGATAAACGTGAGGAATGCTTTCCCAGAGCATTTTTGGAGCCTGAGTGTGGGCTGAGCAGCGAGGAGAACGTTCAGAGTTCTCTTCTCCTCCCCACCAGTGCTTCTCTCCCTCCTCCTCCTCCAACTCCCGCGCTGGGAGCTGCGATCCGGGCAGGATCCAGGTGGGGGGAATTCTGCCAGCAGGTAAAGAGGCGACAACTGCCCCCGCCCCTGCACACAACCATTAGCACCAGGGATGGCAGGAATTCCCCACGGCTGGAATTCCAACTTAGACAGACTCCTCCTGCTTCTCTGGGAGGTGGAAATGTCTCCTGAGATTCCATCTCAACCTTTCCAGCCTCCGGTGCAGTTTAGTGGGGATGAGGGAGTTGCCTTTCAGCGGGGATTGTCCCGCTGCTCCTTGGGCAGTTGTGTTTTCGTGTCCTGGGGCAGTTGTGTTTTCCTGCCCCCTGTTCCTGGGGCAGTTGTGTTTTTGTGTCCTGGGGCAGTTGTGTTTTCCTGTCCTGGGGCAGTTGTGTTTTCCTGCCCCCTGCTCCTGGGGCAGTTGTGTTTTTGTGTCCTGGGGCAGTTGTGTTTTCCTGCCCCCAGTCCTGGGGCAGTTGTGGTTTCCTGTTCCTGGGGCAGTTGTGTTTTCCTGTCCTGGGGCAGTTGTGTTTTCCTGTCCCCTGCTCCTTGGGCAGTTGTATTTCCCTGCCCCCTGCTCCTTGGGCAGTTGTGTTTTCCTGCCCCCTGCTCCTTGGGCAGTCCTGTTTTATCTCCTCAGCCCAGCCCAAGGTGGCTTTATCAGCCTCAGGGACCTTCCAGCCCATCACCGATTTCATTTCGTGCTTTCCACCTCCTTGGTCATTACTGCGGCTCCTAAAATTCACACACACGTGCTGCACCTGGCTCCAGTACTGAGATTTAAATTTTTGGGGCATTTTTCTGTAGGGCGGTGTTAAAGCTTGACTAAAACCGGGGAAAATTCCTGCGGCCGTGCTCCTCTGAAGTTTGGTTTTGTTTAGCTTCAGAGCCCGAGGTCACACTGTCACGGCCAGCAAAGCCCACACAGCTTGGGTCTTCCTTGCCCCAAGCCCTCTTCCATCTTTAAAAGCTTCCCAGCAGAGTTCTTCTTTCCGGAGGCTGGAATTGGGCTGGCTGGTGTGGCATTCCACAGGCTTCCGTCTGATCCTTTGGATGGCTGAGGATGGGCTTTGTGCGTTCAGCCAAACTCCTCAAAACGGGAGAATCTGGGATTAAATTTGGGAAAAATTTTTATTTGGGAATAAATACGGCGACTTTTTTCCCTGTTAATTCCAGAACACGAATCCTGACTTCTGCAGAGCTGGAGGAGGGAGCTTGGCTCTTAAAACATAACTCAGGAATTACCAAAGCTCCCTGTCAAATCCAATATCCAATCACTCAAATCATGATAATTACCCGTGAGTTTATTTTCACAGCAGTTTGTTTTCACTCCAGGATAAACACTTTTTTGATGTCTGGTGCTGCTTGGTTATTTTTTTTTTTTTGTGTCAGGGGAGATTTGCACTGCGAGACATTTTTCTAGAGGGAGAATTAGATCAAAATGTCCTGTTCTGGTTTGAATAAACAACCAAAAAAAGGTGGGTTTTGCTCTAATTCCGTGTGTTAAAATGCACAGCGAGGACTGGACGGAACCGAGGTGCAGCTCCTCACATTTTGGGGGTACTCACAGGGGTCTCGGGGCTCTCGCGCTGGTTCGGAAACCCAAAATCGAGCGTTTCGTACCTGGCGTGTCGATAGGACAGGGGAGCAAGAGGAAGGGGAATACCACAGCCCGGAAAAAAAACGCACTCAGCCCGAAACTTCAGCTGGAAAAGTGGCCGCGAGCGCACGGAGTTCCGGGAGCTTGGGGAAACCGACAAAGAGCGTCTTGGAAACGCTGAGGAGATGGATTGAAGTGCCCAGGGAAGAGCCTGAGCAGGCTTTTGGCAGCGCAGAGAGCTCCCAGCAGACGAGAGGCAGCCCGGAATAATTCCGTGCGGGCGGACAGCGGGAGTTTGCAAAAACAGATGCTCGGAGCATTTTTAAACCTGAGCGTGCACCAGCTTGGCTCAGCGCTCCGGGGGTTATTTTTTCCCATGGTTTGCTGGGAAAGCTTTGTGGTGGTTGAGCAGAGCCTGCCTCAGGTTCAGGCTGCAAACGGGGAAGTGCTTGAATTCCTGTCGTTTCACACCGCTCGGAATGAATTAAGTGGTGCTGGGGCGGTTTGGAAGCAGCTCTGAGTCAGAGTTCAGCTGCTGTGCCTGTTAGCCTGGTGAAATCCGTGCGAGTGGCGGGATGTCAGGAAGCTCCTGAACTGTCAGAGGGTTAGAAAATCCCTAAAATACGGTTTTGCAGCTCGGTCTTGGTCCGCTCTTCTCTGTCTTCAAGCAGCAGCAAATCCCTGTTTGTTATCCTTGGGTGGATCCTTTCTGGCTGAGGTTTCCTGACGTACAGAGAGGTCCCCTAAAGCAGCCTGTTCCAGGGAATTTCAGCAGCCGATTCCATTTCCATGGGATCCCGGGATGGTCTGGGTTGGGAGGGACCTTAAAACTCATCCGTGGGCACCTCCCACTATCCCAGGCTGCTCCAAGCCCCGTCCAGCCTGGCCTTGGACACTGCCAGGGATCCAGGGACAGCCACAGCTGCTCTGGGAATTCCATCCCAGCCCCTCGCCACCCTCACAGGGAAGAATTTGTTCCCAATATTTAACCTAAACCTGCCCTTTTTTACTTTATAGCCATTCCCTGTGTCCTGGCACTCCATCCCTTGTCCCAAGTCCCTCTCCAGCTCTCCTGGAGCCCCTTTAGGCCCTGGAAGGGGCTCTGAGCTCTCCCTGGAGCCTTCTCCCCTCCAGGTGAGCACCCCCAGCTCTCCCAGCCTGGGACCATCCGAGCGAGCCAGGAATAAATGGCGTGGAGAAGACGAATATCTGTAAATATTTATAAAGCCAGCCTGCTGGATGGAGCAGAGTGAGAAATGTTTCTGTAGGTTGTAGCTGAGGACGTGCAGTTCGGACTGGTCAGGCAGCCGGGTTTCCGCTGCTGGGACCTTCAGGGTTGCAGGGAATAAACAGGGAGAGCAAAAAAGATCCAAGCCTGTTCTGTTTTGATGTGTGATGCACCCCCTCAGAAAGGTGTGGGGTTTATTTAAGGCCAAATAAAGGTAAAAATGCCTTTATAAAGGTAAAACCCTAAAACCCCAGCGTGTCCCGGGCACGCTGGAGGGCTTGGGACAGAAATTCCAAATGCAGGTGGAGGAGTTGGCTTGGAGCTCTGGGGCTGTGCTTGGAGAGCTGTTCTTTGGTGCAGTTGCTCTGAGGCTGCACTGGCTGAAAAATCCAGCCAGGATGCCACTCTTTGGGCTTCATTTCGCTGGAAGAAACGGGGTATTTGGTGCATTTAGTCCCTCCAGCCTAGAAACTTAATTATTTTATACAGCACCCGACCTGTAATGTTGTAGGATCACGGTCACCTCTGGATTCGCCCTTCCAGTGTCACCTCTGACCTTTGTCTCTTTGGAAATACTTCATTTTTCTCCCATTTCTGCCAATTCTTTATGCAGAAGGGGGTTGGGAGTGATGCTGGAGCACCCGTCAGTAACCCCTGGGTGCTGGGAGAGCTTTTCTGCTCGCTGTCAGGCACGAGGGTAATTCAATATTTTAATTCCTTTTAACAGGGTATATTTGTAATTAGATCTTTTTTCCCCCGCTGTGACTTCGGCTCTTCGCTTCCAGGAACAAAACGGAGCCAGGACAGTTCCCATTTCTCCCCGATTTTGAGGGCGGTGAACCCGACAGGAGGCTTGGATGTTGTACTGGTGGTTTCCTTTCAGCCTCGCTCCGTGGCATTTTTAGCTGACAGGGTTTTCAGCACTTTGCTGCAGGTTCTGAACTGCTCAGCAGCAGCTTCTGTTCTCACCCCGGGCTCTGAGCGGCGTGTTTGGGGTCTCAGGCTCCCAAAGCTCCTATTTTTAGCGTTGATTTGGTGACCCCAATCTGGAGCCATATGGAGTAAAGGGGAAAAAAAAAAAACCTAAAAAAAAAAAAAAGTGAGGTTTGGTTTGCAGGAAGTGGGAAAACCACAAAAGCACGGCCACTGTCACGGTTGGATCAGTTTATCTGTGGGATAAATTCTCCCGGTGCTTCTGGTGGGCTCTGTTGAGGCGTTTTGGAAAAAACTTTTAAAAGCTGCTGTAAAATTGCTGCACAGCTGAACGTGGCCTCTGCTTGGAGAGCACGAGGGGCTCCTTGGTGCTGTCACCCTGTGAGGGGGCAGCTTTTTAACGCTGGGCGCGAAACAGAAGGAGGACTTTAAACTCGGCTTAGGGGCCTTGGCTCAAACGAGATTTTCGTTAGGTCACCGTTTCCGTTCCTCTCAAACACCATCAGATCCCTGCGGTGCAATCAAACACAACTGGTGTTGGTACCGTGGTGGTGATACTCATTTTTTTAGTTTATATTGAGCAAAGGAAGCTTCTCAGTGTTTTATTTCAGCTCCTTTCCTGCCGCCTGGCTCGAAGAGTCCAAATCTGCTTGGCCTTTAATTGGATTTTGCTGGGAAAGCGCCGGGAGCAGGGGAGCTGCTCTGGGGAAAGCTGCAGGGCTCCCCCTCAGCTGGAAGCTCAGAAATAACCACAAACTGGCATTTTGGGGGTATTTTTTTTCCCCCTTGAGCACAGGAATTGTGAGAGGCGTGAGTGCAGGATGAGGGGACGAGCGTCCAGCACAGGGAGGTGGCTCGTGCCCGGGATTAGGATTAATCTGGGCTGTGCTGGAGTGGAATTTCGGCTCGGAAACGGGGTGCTCGATGCTGCACGGGTTATTTCTGGCCCCGTAATCTCAGCGGTGTCAGTAGGCCACGGAGATCAAACCTCCTCGGGGAGGGAGGGAGGAGCTGGCTGTGCCGGAACCCCGGATTCTGGGGGCGTCCCGGCTCCCGGGGGTTTGGGGAGAAATGGGGAAAGCCACTCTGCCAGGGGAAAAATACCGCTGGAAATGCGGTTTGGGACCAGGGGCTCGATGGGCGAAGCAGAGCAAATCTGCTCCACAGAGTGTGGCACCTCTGCTGCTTTTCAGTCCGTTTCCTCCCTGCTTTCCCCTTCCCTGCGCCTGGAATTCTGTAACTCTCCTGCTGCCTGGACGCACAGGCAGGGCCACGGCCTGAGCTGCTGGAGCTGTGTCCCTCTGGATGTGGCACTGAGCAGGCTGCCATTCTCCCCAGCTCTGGGGAGCCTAAGCTTGGAATAATTAAAACATCTCTGGCCGCATCTCCCGCAGCAGGGCCGCGATTTTACACATCGGGCGGCTCGAACTGCGATGTAGGCTCCAAAACAGGCGCTTGAGATGTGTTATCCGCCGTGCCGATGCCGTTCCCCGTGCTCGCAGGAATTATTTTCGTGGCTGAGCGGCTCCGGCTCGGCCTTGGTTACGTAATCCACGATTCAGCAGAGGGCATTTCTTCTGAAAGGTCGCGGGATGAAAACGTCCTTTCCCTCCCTCGCGGGGAGATGGAGCAGCTCCTGCAGACTGAATAAAAGGGGGGAAAAAGCAGCTTTGCTGGAGAGAAATGGGATCAGTCTCCCGTCAGACGCATTTGCCGGAGCAGGAAAGGTCAGAGGAGAACTGGGGAGCGCTGAAAACCTTTTGTTATTTAAAACCCTCTCCTAGAGAACCAGGCGGAGGATTTTAGAGAGCTAATCTGACACAAGAGGGTTTTTATTACCAACGTTTGAGGCGTTTTCGGTGTCTTTGAGACAGAAATGTAAAGGTTTTTAGAATTTTTTGAGTTGTTCATTTGCTGCGACGTGGGGACAGCAGACAAATGGAAATTGCTGCCTGCTCCGACTCCGCTTCCTGGGCTGCAGCTGAATCCCTTCCCTCTGCTTTCCAGGGAATGATGGCTTTTCAGTTGTTAACACGGGGTTTTTTGGCAGTTTCCAGGAGCCTTCCTGCTCCTGGCTCTTTCTGCTTCGGAGGGATTCTTGTATCTCCCTTAGCTGCAGCACTGGGATTCCTGTATTCCCTTAAAAAAAAAGGGATTAAAGCAGGAATGCTGGCTCGGTGGATGATTCCCTGCCAGAGATGAGCCGGGGAGGAGCAGGGGTGGGGAGAGCAGAGAACAGTTCCTGGCTGAGCACGAGGTGGGATTAATCCTTGGGAAAACCTGTGGGAGAGGATGGACAAATTCCCCGTGGAAGGAAATCTCCTCGTGAGGGATTCCTGACAGCACGGGCTCTTCGGGGCGAGCCAGAGCTGCATTTTCCATGGATTACGGGGGATGTAATTCCCTGAGGAACAGGATTTCCCTGGAATGCCTTTGCCATCCACGGTTTCGGGGGGGTTATGTCATGTTTCAGGTTAAATTGCGGAGTTGCCTCGGGAAGTTCCCCAGACTTGGCTTTTTGAGGGAAGTGCCACCCAGGAAATACAGCTGTGCCCGGGGTGGTGTCTCCTGTGAGAGCTCCTCCAGCACTTCTGCACTGATATTCCTTCATATTTCTATCGAAATATGGGAAAAAAATGTGCTTTTTAAGGCACCGAGCTTGCCGTGGGTCCGGGATCACAGGCTGGTCAGAGCTGGCTCTGCTCCATCTTTATCCATCTATTACTTATTCCGGAGTGCTGATCCAAGAGTTTTAGGTAGATAAGAGATTTTCCGTGCTTCCTGTAGGAGTGAATGCTTCGGTATCAAGTCTGCAGCCAGATGAAAATGGTTCTGCTCCCAGGATGTCCCAAAAAGGCAGAACCACTCCAGTAAACTCTCCCTTTAAATTCCCGAGGCACGGAGCCCTGGAATTTTCTAGTTCACGCCGAAGGCCTGGGAGCAGATGGGCTCCAGACAGCAAAGCTGGGGAGGGAGGGAGCTGTAAATTGGAGCTGGAGCTGTGACAGGGACTCAGAGCTCCCGTGGGGACAGGCACGTGCCCGCTGTGACATTCCAGGTGTCCCAGGGGCCTGTCGGAGCTCCCTCCTCGGGCCGTGCTGCTCTGTGGAACCAGGGAACTGCCAGAGCTTTGTTCTTCCCGGCTGAAAACTGGGGAAAGGTCAATTCCTGCTCTTCAGAAGGTGGCTGCAGCCCGCGGGTCACAGCGGCTGTGGAGGCACCGTTTATAAACCTTGTCCTGGTGGGATGTCCCAGCCTTGGATCAGTTTTCACCTGCACCTTTCAGGTGCTGGCAGCAGGAGGATTGTAACCTCCGATCCCTGGAATTGTGTGTTCCGAACCCAGCCAGGAGGGGATCTGGGGGGGAAAAGGAATTCCCTGGAAGTGGGGGAAGTGTGGCTGTGCTTGCTCGGCCACACCAGGGGCTTCTCTTCCCAGGGATGGGTTCCCTCAGGGAACTGGGGCTGCTGAGAGCAGGTTTTGCACCATAAAAGTGGCCGTAAAATACCAGTTGTGGTTCAGAAGTGTGGAGGGAAGCATCCCTTTTTCTATTCCAGGGAAACTGGAGTAAAAGCTTCCAGGGAGGGTGTGGGAGGGTCTCAGGCTGATCTGAGGGGTTTGTTGGGCCAGAGGACCTTCGGGAATCCTGATTATAAATAAGTGATTATAAATAAGTTCCTGATTTATCCCCAGGAACTGATCCCTGTGTCCTGTTCCCATTCAGGAATCCTTTCCAGCCTAAACTCCCTGATTTATGGCCGGGAACTGATCCCTGTATCCTTTTCCAGCCTAAATTCCCTGATTTATGGCCGGGAGCTGATCCCTGTGTCCTGTCCCTGTTCAGGAATCCTTTCCAGCCTAAATTCCCTGATTTATCCCCAGGAACTGATCCCTGTGTCCTGTCCCTGTTCAGGAATCCTTTCCGGCCTAAATTCCCTGATTTATCCCCAGGAACTGATCCCTGTGTCCTTTCCAGCCTAAATTCCCTGATTTATGCTTCAGTGCCCTCCTGGAATTGAGGTGCTTCACCTCTTCCAGTCACTTTCTGTAGATTCAACCAGTTTCCAGGATTTTCTGTAGATTTAACGAGTTTCCAGGATTTTCAGAGGACGTGAGCATTGGCGAGGAACAAAACGTGAATCGGGGCGCTTTTCCCAGCCTAAATGGGGTGAAAATGCAGCGCTCTGACAAAGTGAGATTTCCCCACCCTCAGAACTCTGCTCGCTTAATCAAGAGAAGAAAAGGGTGTTAATTAGCCAGGGCGCCTCATTAACACAGCCCAGCTGAGGGGGCAGCTCCTGCCTGGGGTTTTCTGGGATATTCCCATCAAACCATCGATGATGGGTGGGAATAAAGCGAAAATCAGCTCAGGTGAGGGCACAGCGAAGCTGAGCAGCTCTTGGTGGGCCTTGCCTTTTCCATCTGCAGTTTTATTTATCTATTTGAAGAACTTTAAAAAATCAGGCTGCATCATTTGGGAAGATAAAACCTCCAGAACTCTCCCGAAGGCCTGAGAGCAGTGAAACACAAATTTTTGGTGTGCTGAGAGGTTTTCCAGGAGGGTTTTTGCTGTAAAGACAGCCGAGCTCGGAATCGTTCGGTCCCACAGCAGTTACGCTTTATTTATTGTGGCTCCAGACTGAAAATCAGGTTTATTTTTGCACTTTAGCCTTGTAAACTCTCAGTTCTGAGCTTTGAACTGTGGTTTGTGCTTTGGTTTAGGTGGGATTCACCTCGAGCAGCAGCCTCAGGACGGGGTGGGAGCATTATCCTGCTTTTTGGGGACTCCTTGGGTGAAGCTGTGTTGCCTGGGGTGGAAAACTTCCTTGGAAATACTTGGTTTTCCCCTCATTTTGGGTCTAATTTGTCCATTCTTTGGGGTTAAACCGAGCCCAGTCCCAAATCTATGGGGTTAAACTGAGCACAGTCCCAAATCTGTGGGGTTAAACAGAACAGTCCCGAATCTTTGGGGTTAAACCGAGCCCAGTCGCAAATCTTTAGGGTTAAACCGAGCCCAGTCCCAAATCTTTGGGGTTAGACAGAGCACAGTCCCAAATCTTTAGGTTTAAACCGAGCACAGTCCCACATCTTTGGGGTTAAACAGATCCCAGTCCCCAAATCTTTGTGTTTAAACCGAGCCCAGTCGCAAATATTTAGGGTTAAACCGAGCCCAGTCCCGAAGCTTTGGGGTTTAAACAGAGCAGTCCCAAATATTTAGGGTTAGACAGAGCCCAGTCCCAAATTTTTGGGGTTAAACAGAACAGTCCCAAATCTTTGGGGTTAAACCGAGCTCAGTCGCAAATCTTTGGGGTTTAAACAGAGAAGTCCCAAATATTTAGAGTTAGACAGAGCAGTCCCCGAATCTTTGGGTTTAAACCGAGCCCAGTCGCAAATATTTAGGGTTAAACCGAGCCCATTCCCAAATATTTAGGGTTAGACCGAGCCCAGTCCCGAATCTTTGGGGTTTAAACAGAGCAGTCCCAAATATTTAGGGTTAGACAGAGCCCAGTCCCAAAATTTTTGGGGTTAAACAGCACAGTCCCAAATTTTTGGGGTTAAACAGAACAGTCCCAAATCTTTGGGGTTAAACCGAGCTCAGTCGCAAATCTTTGGGGTTTAAACAGAGAAGTCCCAAATATTTAGAGTTAGACAGAGCAGTCCCCGAATCTTTGGGTTTAAACCGAGCCCAGTCCCAAATATTTAGGGTTAGACAGAGCCCAGTCCCCAGCCTTTGAGGTTAAACCGAGCCCAGTCCCCTGAGGCAGCCCCGCGCTCGTGGCCGTGTCTCTGTTTTCGGGTGTTTTGCTGGGTGCCGCTGTCTCTGGAGCAGGAGCCGAGCAGGGCGGGACCAGCCCAAGAAAGGCAAGGCTGGGCTGCGGCAGCTCTCACGTAGCAGGAATGTGCCCGGTGTCACCCGCTCCGTGCTGGGACAGTCGTGGAATTCACTGGCAGTGCCCTGCAGCAGCAGCACTTCCCTTCCCAGCTCCCCCGTGCCGCAGCCTCTGCAATAATTCACCTTTTTTCCCCTTTTTTTGTTTTTTTTTTTTTTTTAAGCATTCCTGCTCGGTGGTGGCAGATTCCAGCTCGTGGCTGGGTGTCACCGACGGCAGTGGCCCTCTGGCAGCGTCACCTCGCTCACTGCTGCTGTTTCTGAGTGGTGGAAAATGCAAAATATTAACCCAGAGCTGCCCTGTGTAATTTAAATTTTTTGTTAATTTATATACAGAGGCCGTTTGTCATCCCAGAGAGTGCTGGGTGTTGGGGTCAGGGAGTGCTGGGTGTTGGGGTCAGTGAGTGCTGGTCATTGGGGGTCAGTGAGTGCTGGGCATTGGGGTCAGGGAGTGCTGGGTGTTGG
>VZTF01009431.1:50891-65034 GCA_013397755.1 Cnemophilus loriae
TGGTCATTGGGGGTCAGGGAGTGCTGGTCATTGGGGGTCAGGGAGTGCTGGGCATTGTGGTCAGTGAGTGCTGGGCATTGTGGAGCTGTGGCCATTGGTCATTGTGGGGCTGAGGCTGTCGGTCGTTAGGGGCTGTGGCCATTAGGGGCTGGGTCTGTTGGTCATTAGTGGGCTGTTGGTCGTTAGGGGGCCTTTGGTCGTTAGGGGCTGTGGCTGTGGTCACCGAGGGCTGTGGCCATTCCGGCCGCTGGAGCCCGGGGTTTCCCTGCAGGATCTGCCGGGGGTTTCTCGGGGCAGAGCCCCTCCCTGCGGGGTGCCGGGCTGGGGAGTCCCTGATCCCCCGAGTTCATAAATGAGGGACTTGGAGGTTAATTTTTTGTGATTTCGCGTGCTCCTGTAGCCGTGCCTTGCAGCTCCACCCCAGCTGCTCCTCCAGCAGGGCTGTGCCAGCAGGGGACCCTTGCCGTGTGTTTTGGGGACTCTGGAGGGGTTTTCCTGCCCAAATGATCCTTTAGGATGCATCTCCCGTGTCATTGTGCAGCTCCTCGTTTCACTGTGGCCAAACGAGGGAGAGGGCGTTAAATGCTGTTTAATGAGTGCTCCGAGTCCACATTTCCGTGTCTAAACCCCGCTGAGCTGTCTCTCATCCTAAAATAAGCCACGAATGCGAGGAGAGAGATGGCACAATCCGAGGACAGGGATGGCACAACCCGAGTGTTCCCGGTGTGGCACCGGAGAGGGATGGCACAATGCGAGGACAGGGATGGCACAACCTGAGGAGAGGGATGGCACAACCCGAGTTTTCCTGGTGTGGCACCAGAGAGGGATGGCACAATCCGAGGACAGGAATGGCACAACCCGAGTGTTCCTGGTGTGGCACCGGAGAGGGATGGCACAATCCGAGGACAGGAATGGCACAACCCGAGTTTTCCCGGTGTGGCACCGTCCCTCCCCACGCTGCCGAGGCCCCCTGCCCCGGAGCACAGCACCAGGATGGGTTTTTGCTCCATAATCTGTCTGGCCAGCTGTGTCCTAATCCTGCAGTTTCAGGAGGGGCCTGGGGGCAGGGCCTGGTGCTGAGGCGTTGCTGTTCTCCTGAGTATCTTTGGAAATAGGATTGAAGGACAATTTAGTGTGTGTGCGCTCCCGGCGGGGCTCTGGGGCAGGTAAGTATGGAAGGATTTAGGATACCTATAATCAGGATATTTTGGGCTGAGCACGGATGCTCTCTCCACAATGGGGGGCACTGCTGAGGTTCCTTGGCGGGTTTCTAACAGAACAACCTTTTGGCCTGGAAGCGTTCATTCCACTGAAATTCCCTCTTTCCCGGAGCTGGGGTGATCAGCTCCTCCAGGAAAATAGGTCACTTGTATCTTGGGGAATTCCCTGCCCTGGCAGCCCTAAATAGATGGGAGAGGAGGTCAGAGCAGAGCTCCCAGCTGGCACAGGGTTGGGATTTTACCCCTCGTGCCCCTGCGGATGGGTCAGGTGAAGAAACCTCCTCAGAGAGCAGACGCCTGGCCACGGACACGTAACCCCGGCCATCCTGAGGTTCCTGTGACTGGAAAAGGCTGGAAATCCCTCTCTGAGGGTGTGCAGGTGCGGCTGCCAGGGAGCAGAGGAGCAGCAGGAATATTGGGAATTCCCTGCCCTCCAACCCTGGCTCATCCCGAGGCTCCCACAGCTGAGAAAGGCTGGAAATCCCTCGGTGAGGGTGTGCAGGTGCAGCTGCCAGCAAGAATATTGGGAATTCCCGGCCCTGCGCCCCTGTTCTGTGTGCTGTGGGTGTCCCCAAGCCGTGTCACTGCTGATGCTGGGTGTCCCCAAGCCGTGTCACTGCCGATGCCATGGGTGTCCCCAAGCCGTGTCACTGCTGATGCTGGGTGTCCCCAAGCCGTGTCACTGCCGGTGCTGTGGGTGTCCCCAAGGCGTGTCCCTGCNTCACTGCCGATGCCATGGGTGTCCCCAAGCCGTGTCACTGCCGATGCCATGGGTGTCCCCAAGCCGTGTCACTGCCGATGCCATGGGTCCCCAAACTGTGTCACTACCGATGCCGTGGGTGTCCCAAGTCGTGTCACTGCCCATGCCGTGGGTCCTCCCCCAAGCTGTGTCACTGCCGATGCCATGTCTCTAACTGTGTTTTCTGCCGCGCTGCTTTGTTGTGTGTGAGCTCTGTTGTTTTCTGCTGCTCTGTCACTGCGTTTCTGCTGCCCCTCCCTGCAGCCGGGTTTGTCAAGTCGCCCATGTCAGAAACTAAGCTCACGGGGGACGCCTTTGAACTGTACTGTGATGTGGTTGGGAACCCCACTCCAGAGATCCAGTGGTGGTATGCGGAAGTCAACCGGGCTGAGGCTTTCAAACAGCTGTGGGATGGCGCTCGGAAGCGCCGTGTCACCATTAACACTGCCTACGGGGCCAATGGGGTGAGTGTGCTGAGAGTAACCCGCCTTACCTTGGAAGACTCTGGGACTTACGAGTGCAGGGCCAGCAACGATCCCAGGAGGAATGACTTGAGGCAAAATCCCTCCATTACGTGGATTCGAGCCCAGGCTACTATAAGCGTCCTGCAGAGTGAGTCCGGCCCCCAGTAGTGGCACTGTAGTGTCTAGAGGCAGTCTGGTGACCCCGCCCCCGTGTCCCCACCCTCTGCCACCCTGTGCTGTGGTCCCGACCCGCGGGCTGCTCCTCGCCTGTAGTGCTGACCCTGTGTGCCACCCGTGTCTCTTCTCCTTAGGACCAAAGAGCTTGGGAAAACCTCGGGATGTGTGTTAGAGCTTGCGTGTGAAACGAGCCCGCTGTTGGATCTGTGTTTGTTCCCTCCTCCCTTTAGTTTTGTAGGAGGTTTCCTACAGCCTCCCCAGCTTCTCCACGAGTGCCTTTCTCTTTGATTTCCGTGTTCTTCCCAGCTCTAACCTTTTTATTTTGATTTCTTCTGTTCTCTTGGAATTTCTGGGAATGCCTCCTCACCTGGTTTTGGTTACATATCTGCTTCTGGATAAATCCTTCCCTTTCAGTTCCACGTGACCTTTCGTGTTTGGATTTTTCCATGAAGTCGTGGTGTTTCTTTTCCTTCCTGGCCAGCAGCATGTTCCTAAGGAGTTCTCTGATGCAGCAGCGCTGAGGTGATGCAGCCATTCCTAACCCAGCCTGGGGGAGCAGGGGGGAACATCCCCCCCAGTGCTGAACCCAGAACTGAGAGCAGTGACTCCATGCAGCGTGCAGCTCCTGGCAGCAGCAAAGCTCTGAGAGCAGAGACCCAGAATTGCTTTTTGTTCTTGGTTGTGACAAGGCTTTTCTGCCTTCTCTTTGCTTTTCATCCCAGGTGGATTTGGGAATTCATATGGTCAGGTTCAGTAGAGCAGAATTTTGGGCCAGATGTAAAACTTGCATTTGCCCGAGGAAATGGCTGCTGAGTTACAGGTAGAGGGAGTTAAATCTGCAGTGTGCAGGTACGGGAGAACTTGCTTTGGGTGGTTTCTCAGTGTCCCCAGCTGACAGAAGAGCAGAGCAAAAGTGTGGTCTTGCTCTTGTGCCCTGTGCACAAATAACCCTTTTATGCCCCACTGGGTACAAAATATCAACTCTGTATTTGTATCTAGATTATTCATTTGGGTCCCTTGAAACCCCCCCCAAAGCTGCCCCCAAAGCCTGGTGCTGCCGTCGGCACTGCTGGATCAGAGACCTTCCCTCTGGAAATGGAACCGGCCTTGGTGCACGTGGAAAAATGGGTGGTGACCCCGGTGGTGCGGAGTGACCGCAGTGTTTGGGTGGCACCGGGTCCCCGAGCTGGCACCGCTCAGCCCCAGCCCTCGCCCCTCCCGTGTCCTTTGGGCTCCCAAAGGGCTGCAATGCTTGCATGGCCTCCAGCAGCAGCGCCCGTCGTCCTGGGAATGATCCTGCCCTGGGGCAAACCGGCAGTGTGTCTGCTGGGGGTGCTGTGTGCTGGAGAGAGCCCCGTGCCCTGCCAGCCCTGCGGGGACCTGCTGTGGGACAGCCCCCGCGGCTCCAGAGTGACTCTGGGGGACAAAGGCCTCCTCGTGTGCAGAGCCAGGCTTCGGGAGGAGCTGCTGGGAGATGTGTCCCTGCGGAAAGGGGGTTTCCCTCCCTCAGACGCTCGGTGCTGAGCTGCTGCAGGGACTGGAGTTCAGCCTCTCCTCTCCTCCCATGAACACCGTGTTTGCTGCCCCTGCTGCTGCTGACCGGGAGCTGTGTCCTGACCTCCTGCCGAGTGCCCTGTGCCGGGATAACTCTGCCCTGGGGCTCTGCTGTGGCGGGCAGATGTGGATCAAACCCCGGAATGCCTCTCCCGTGTGATGCTGTGTGTGCTGGGAGAGCCGAGCTGCTCCTGCTGGGGACGCGGAGCCCGTGGACATCAACGCCTGCCTGACCCTGTGGAAGCGGAGGAAAACAGGGACAAGGTTTCCAAGGTGTCCTGGAAGGTGGAGACTTACCTGAGCCTGCCCGGATGGCCTCAGCTGTTCTGTTACGTGCCTGAGCACAGTTTGTCTTGGAAATGGGAATTGTGTGGCTCAGTAGAGTTGGAATTTCCAGCTGGCGGTGGTGGCTGCTGCCCTGCTGTGACGCCGCGTCCCCCAGAGCACAGGCTCCAGCCCTGGCCTCTGCAGAGATCAACTTGCTCTTGAAAATCTGGCACCCAGGAGCCACCATCTGCCTTCCACCTCGTTCCGGATTTGGAACCAGAATTTCACTGACTGGGTTTTTTTTAGTTGCTTTGCTTGGGTTTTAACTGTAAAAGCTGAGCTTATGTAAAATGGGCACTTCAGGTGATGTGTGAAAGGTGATTTTCTAGGTGAGCATCCTCCTTTGGCTGCTGCTGTCCCAGTATTCCAATTGCACTTGGTCTCCTGGAATTAAATCAGGAGACTGATCCATCAGTTTGCTTTTTTAATGAGCAAATCAAAGTAACGTAAATGCAGGTGAAGCTGGAAATGAGACTGCAGCTGCCTTCAGTTTTGCTAAACTAAAACGGAGAAGGTTGCAGGTCAGCCGCTGAGTTACTATTTCAGACACACTCCAGAAATATTCCCAGAGCTCTGTCAGTGTTTTTGTGGGAATGCAGATGAGCTCTTTGGGGGTGGAAAAGCACATGGGGCGGGCCAGGAATGGTGCATGATATGGGAATAACACAACAATTTTGGGCTCAAACAATCCTTGAAAGGATGAAGTGCCCAGTGTGGGAGAAATGAGGCAGAAACAGAGTGAAAAATGTGATAATACCAACAGCACCTGCAGTGTTTCTGCAGCTAAAGAATTATTTAAAGGGGGAAGGAGGAGTTTAAAAAAGGATACCCAGGACTGGAGTGCTTCAGCTTCTCAGTGGATGGATGTTTTTTCTCCCTGGGCAGTAATGGAAGGATGTGCCACGGGATCCAGGGATGTTCCCTGTGTGGAAAGCCGGGGTGGTTCTGACACAATCGGTGTTTTCCATTCTCTCGCTGTGTTTCGGAACCTGCATTCCAAAGACTCCACGGATCACAAATTTATATCCCAAACCGGTACCACGAGGCACGGCGGAGTTTCCAGGATCAGAACTCCCTGACTGACTTGCAGGAATCGGGGAGGTGTTTGCTGCTTCCTCGGGCTCCTGCATCCAGAGGGGAGAGGGGAAGGAGCAGCTGGAGCTGCACCTCTGGAATTCCCTGCCCCGTTAGCCAGGGATCCATCCCAGGCGGGGCACACAGCAGCATTTACTCACAGAGCCTCTGGGGTGGCCTGCAGGCCAAGCTGACACTAAACGCAGCTTTTTTGGAAGACTAACGGCAAGAATTGTGACTTTTTTAAACTCTGCCGTCCTGTGTGAGGTGGTTTCTCACAGAAAGCTTCAGACCCGACGTGAGGCAGGGCTCTGCAGCAGAAAGGTCTTTTTGCCAAGTCTGGGAAGCAGCTTCTGTGACTGTGCTGAAGATCGCCCGGCTGCGTGTGCTGGAGAGCAGCAGCCACCTGCAGGAGCTGAAGCCAGCGTGGTTCTCATCAGCAGGACGGTGCCCTCACTGATTTGAGCACTTCTGAAAGGCTTTGCCCTAAGAAATGTGAATTTGGTGTTGCCGGGTGAGGCTGTGGAGCGGAACAGCCCCAAAGCAGCCAGCGAAGTGCAGAACTCTGGGGCTGTGCTCGTGCACTGAGGCTTTTCTGGTTCTTTATAAATGTTTGTGCTCAAGGTTACTTTAGAAACAGAACAGTTGCAGCTCTGATTTTACCCTCTGTGTATCCTTGCATTTCATGGTCAGGTTCTGGGCGCTGCTCTCAGCTGTTCTCCCTCAGCCTGCTGCCTTCCCCAGTTCCAGACACCGGGGAAGTTGTGCCGTTGGGAATCTCCTGGGTGCTCTTAGGGACACATCAGCCTTTGGGCAGGGGCAAATCCAGAATATTACCAAGAGCCCTGAATTTGAGCGCTGTCCATATTAAAGATGGGTTTGTTTGAAACCTCAAGGAGAAGAACGAAGTGCCAGCCAGCAAGGAGCTTCTGGAGGAGTAACTGAGGTCTCGCGTGCAGCCCCAGGACTCTGTTTGCCTGCGCTGGGGGAAACATTGTCAGGAGCTGCTGGTGCTCCCTGGGCGTCCCCAGTAAACCATTAAACACTTCTCTTTCTCCACCTAGGAGCGCCGGTGCCGAGGCGTTGCCGCGGGTAGTGCTGAGCTGTGTGGTTGTGCTTTCTCGGTGTGTCCCGCAGTGCCATCCCCCGTGTGGTGCCCTCCCTGCCCTCCCCTGTGCCTTTAGAGTAGCGGGCAGCCTCCCCGGGCTCGGGCTGCTATGGGCTGTCCGTGTGTTGCAGAGCCGCGGATCAACGCCAGCGAGGACGTGGTGCTGCACGTGGCCGGCGTGGCCGTCACGCTGCAGTGCAACCTCACCAGCAGCCCCAGCCCCCTGGCCGCCAGCTACTGGGTGAAGAACGGCGAGGAGATCCCGGGCACCAGGAAAGCCTCCAACACCACCGAGTACAGGTGAGCGGCCCGGCGTAAGCGGGGGGACAAGGGCATGCCCGCTGCTCCCACAGTGACGGGGGTGGGCTCCAGGGTGGCTCAGGGCAGCTAAAACTCCGTAAATCCAGAGCTCTTCTCCAGAGTTCTCACGGACCAAGGCACAGACACACAGCGTGGTTTTCTGTTCCTTGCAATGCGTGGGTTTTATCCTGCCCATCTCCTTAAGGATGGATCTGCTGCTGCTCATCCTCCTGGAGCCCAGAATCCCAGCTGGAATGGGAAATGGGCTGGGCCTGGGGAGGGGACGGGTGGTGTTCCCTGAGGTGCTGCTGGGGTTTGGTCCCAGCGCTGCTGGGGGATGATCCCAGAGCTTGGTGTGAGTTGGGGGGATCCCATGCAGCTCCCTCAGTGACACCATCAGAGTCTGTTCTCTCTGTGATCTTCTTGCACTGATTTTTCTTTCCATCCATTTTTTCCCCTTGATGGACAGCAAATCCAACTTCCAGTTCCATGTTAAGCCAAGCTGAAGAGCACTTCAGGGATGTTTTAAGCCCTGCTGGCAACTTGGTCCCAACTATTTTCTGTGTCTAGAGTGGCCCTTTTCCCCTACTTCACTGACATTGGATTAGGGAATGGTCCAGGTTTTCATGGCCTTAGCAAAGCTGCCTCTCTCATCCACAGCATTATGCAAGTTGGGTTTGATCCTGATAAAGATTTATCCAAGCTTTTCCTTTAGTTTTCCCCTTTAGCTCGCTTTGAATTACCTGGTTAATTTTGCAATTAAAAAATGGGTCTCATTTCCTTCCGTAATGCCCTCCTGTCCCTTCCTCGGTGCAGTGTTCAGCACTGGGCCTGAGCTTTAGGGGCTCTCTGCTTCCTTAACGAGCAATTAACTGGACGAGAGTGGTGCTCAGGGTTCCTGGGAATGGCACATTGTTACCTGGGAAGGGCAGTGCTGAGCCTGACTCCTCTGGCATCCAAACTGGCCTGGACTTTTCCATCCAAACTCCTCTGTAAAGGAAGAATTAGGCTTGGCTTCGGTTTTAACTGCTGGGGAAGGAAGGAGTGAGGTGGGAGACCAAGGCAGTCCCCTTGTGCCCAGGGAATGTGGGAGCTGCCAGCAAGGCCAGGGACAGCTGGAGAAATCCCAGATTTCCATGTGCAGAGTGGATCCTGAACTCCTGGCCACTCCCAGGCTGCTTGGCTGATGCCGGAGTTCAGGCTCTCTCTGGTGTTTGGTTTTGCACTGGATCTGCTCCTTAATTGTGCTTTGGTTACATTTTAAATCCAGGAATTCCGGGTTTTCTCAGTGAGGGTCCAGGCAAGCAGCATCAGCACAGCTGTGGTTAACAGAGGGTATTTACCTCCCCCATCTATTTATATTTTATATTGGTTCATCTTTTGTGTTCTGTTTATTTGCCCTGAACTCCCAGGTTCTTGATTTTTTCAGTCACTTTGTTTTGCTGTAAGATGTTTTTGGTGCTTGGAGTTCAGAGCTGGGTACTTTTATCATCCAGAAAGCTCCAGAACTGAGAGGTTAAACTGCTTCCCTTAAGAATCCTGCCTCTTCCAGCGCTGGCGATGGAATGAATCTCTCCTAACCCTTCATCCAGCCTCGGCGTAGCTGCTGCTGGCTGGAGGAGCTCTTGCCTGCCTTTCAAAGGCTGAGCCGTGTCAGTTTGCAGCTCCTGAATGATTGATGGAAACCGGACCCCAGTGTCACCCTGGGCACGGCAGCCTGGGGAGAGTCAAACAATTCCACCTTGTCCTTCCTCTCCTCACTTCTGAGCATTGCCTGGAGCGGGTTAAAACCAGCAGTGGCCAAAGTGTGGTTATTGAACTGTTGTGCTGCTGGAAAGTTGCTTATCTGAAATTAATTAACTTTATAACTTGAGACCTCGGTGAGTAAGTGCTGTCAGCACTCAGACTGAAGTGAGCAGCTTTTTCCATGTGTCTGAGCAGTTTCCACGTGTAATTAAATGATTTTATTGCAGGGTTTGTGTTCAGCTGCGGGGGCTGTTTGCTTGATTAAAAAATAATTAATAAAAAGGGAAGCCAAGGAGCCTTTTGGGGGAGGAACCTCAGTGTGTGCTGGGGGGGCGGGCCCAGCCTGGTTACACCAGCAGTGCAGTGTGCAATTAACGGGTGTTAATTGAGGGGGTGTTGCAGTGGATGCTGCGGGGTGTGAGCCAGCTCTGCTCTGTCCTGTCCCGCTGCAGGATCCTGAAGGCCCGGGCAGAGGAGTCGGGGGAGTACCTGTGTGTGTTCGTGTTCTCCGGCTCTCCCGTCGCCAACGCCACCATCGAAGTGAGAGGTACCGCTGGCATTGTCACTGTCCCCTCCCTGGCCCTGGAACGGCACTCCCTGCCTCCAGCAGCTCCCTCGCTGTCCCCACGGGAGAGGAAAGGCCTCCTGAGCGTACAGAGCCAGGCCTGGGTTAATAATCACACACAATCATTTGTTATCATAGATGATAACTCTGATTCCAAGGGAGAGCCTGGCGCGCGTTCGGGGAAAGACTCCCACAGATGGGAACACAGCCGCCGTGTTTGTGGGCACTAAAACACCTCTGTGCCTTGGGCACCTCCTGGCACCTTCAGGAGCCTGAAATGAAGGGTAAAAGCTGCAGAACGGGCAGGGTTTGCCGCGGGTGGTGCTGTAGGTGAGCCACAGAGCAGTGCTGGTGTCCGGGAACGTCGCTGAGTTCCTGTGATGGGGACCACGGGGCTGCAGGGAAGGCTGAGTTTGGGAATTGGTGGTGCATGGGCAGGCCCTGGGATCCAGGTGGGAGGATCCATCAGTCTGTGGGAAATGGAATTCCAGCACCCTGTGCCTGTGAGGAGCTTGGCTGGGTGTTCAGGGTACACAGGTGGAGTGGTTTCATTTTCCTTCTTTTCCTTTCCTTGGGGATTTTTTCTTCCATTCTGCCCTTTTGCTCTAATTGCTAAATCTCCTAATATTATCCTAATTAAAATGTTGAGTTCCTGCTGCCTCCTCTGGGCTGCTTTAGGTGACAAACCACTCCTGGAGAGGGGAAATGTCACTTTGGGAGTGGAGCAAGGCCTCTGCCAGCTCTGATCATCTCTGCAAGGCCCCTTGGGAGTGTTTGCCTCGGGGCTTGGCTGCTGCTCTGGCAGGCAGGGCCACCAGGAGGGCTGGGCAGGGAGGTGGGAGCTCACTCTGGGGGAAGAAAAGCCAATACCTGGGGTTGAAGTGCAATGAGAACTAATCCTACTCACTTGCCACAGGTCATTTACACCTAAATACTCCTCAGGTGCTGTTCCTGGGAAACTGGGGGTGTTAAATTGGGATTGCAGGTAGAGCAGATGTGGGGGACAGTGACACCGGCTGGGCTGCCCGTGCACATCTGGAATTTAATATTTACCTGCATGGGTGGTGCTGGTGCTCAAGCAATTACACACAGATTCAATTGCTGATTGTAATTATGGTGCAGCTCTCACTGCTGATGCACAGGGAAAGGAGGGTGCTGAATGCCAGAGTGCTTGTGCTCCAAAAATAGGGATTTTCTGACAGCTTGTGAACAGCTTCCCCAGAGCCTGTGGCAGAGGCAGCCCAGGGCATGCAGGGCCACCTCCCTTGATGTGCTGCTGCCTCCTGAGTCCTTCCCGTGGCCCTGGAATGGGCCCTGGAGCAGCCTGGGATAGTGGGAAGTGTCCTTGCACGTGGCAGGGGTGGCACTGGATGGGCTTTAAGTCCCTTCAGCCAAACCATTCTGGGATTGACTTTGCAAAAAAATCCGTAGGGCAGAGGTATGAGAGCAGTTGGGAATCCCGCGGTTTAATGGCAGCGTTTGCTGCCGTTCCTGGGAATGCCAAGGCTGGCCGAAGGGTCTGGGGGAGGCTTTGTTCTTGCTTAGATTCCTGGAGCTCTGGGGGGGCTGCGTGGGGGCAGCTCCGAGCTGCAGACCAGAGCAAATGCTGGGTGCAGGGAAACGGGGCCTTGGAGCAGGGCTCTTGTGTTCCCTTTTCCTTGGCACTGGCGCAGGCCGGGGTGTCCGGGGGCTGATTTTGGTGGGGCAGTGGTGCTGGAGCTGCCAGGGGTGCCCCCTCCTCCCCCCGGAAGGGGAGTTTTGATAGCTGCATTTCCACCCGGGGGAATCCCTGCAGTGCTGGTGTCGGGAGCTCTGGAGGCCTGAGGATGAAGAGAAACACAAAGGATGAAATGCAGCCCTGGAGAACTCTGCAGTGCTCCTGCTCTTGCTGGGATACTGGGAGAGGGGGAGAGGAAACAGCTGCTGGAAAGACCTTTCTAATTCCCCTTCTTGCGAAGCCTTTCTGCCCTTGCCTCATCCAGGGATTCTTCCAGCTCCCTTTGCACCTTCCTGTTCCATCCTCCCCAGTTATTCCTGGGGAAGAGCCTGGTCCTTGATTCCTGTCTGTCTCAGAAACCTCTGCTGCAGCCTCGCTCCTCTCCACCAGAAATTAATAAATTGGACACTCTTTGAGCCCAGCTGCATCTTGGAGTGATCCAAGAAAATCCTCTCACATTCCCCCTTCTCCTGCTGCCTTCGGTGTCTTCAGGCTCCAGAGGGAGACAGGGATTGGAATCATAACTAGAAAAATAAACCTTCCAGAGCCCCTGTTCAGGTCACCCCTAAGACATCCCAGTTTTCAGTGCAGGAATATTTTTAGGTGCTTTGCCCTTGCTTTAATTTTGTCTCTTAATGGGAAACTTGAAGGTAACTGGGCCATGGTTTGGAGGTGTTACACGCTTAAATTCTCCTCTCCTTTTCAGTAGTGACAATAAAGAGTTTGGAAGGGCTGAATGCCTCCTGTATATCAGGAAATGAATTTTCCTGGCTGTACGACCCCGAAAGCCTTCAGAAAGCTGCTGCACAGCCAGTTCTGTGCCTCTTGGGAGCTGGGAGCTGGAGCCCCGTGGCCACCCTGGCACAGACCCCCTTTCTCCTGTGATCTGGTTTAGAACTATCAAAACGATGATGCTTAGAATTCCTCTCGTGTCGAGCGTGCCTGAATGTCGATTTATTTTGCCTTTTTTTTTAAACAAACAGGTAGCAGTTAGTTTAAATTAGCCCTGCTTCCTTTTGCTCTTCATGAATTGTTTCCAGCCCACCTTGAGGATTTTTCATGTTTCACGTGCAGGAATTCAAACCTCCCTTTGCCAGGGAGGTTTCTCTCTCCGTCTCAGGGGAGAGAAGATGCTGGATTTGTGTCTGGGTGGGCAGAACCGTGCCCTGAAACACCGGTGCTGCACAGAGCTCCCTGGGTGCTCCAGGAATAGCCCTGTCCCAGCAGAGCCAGGCAGGAGCAGAGGTATTCTGGGCACTGCTGGGGTCTGGGACAACCCCTGGGATCTGGGATAACCCCTGGGATCTGGCCTCTCCTTCCAGCAATGTCCTTGTGTCCTGCCCAGAGGAGAACTCCGGGTCAGCCTGGAGTGGGAGTGGAGGTGTCCCAGAAAGTGTTCCCTTCCCTTTCCCTTCCCCCCCTGCCAGCAGCCTGACACAAACTGGGCCAGCTGGGAGTGCTGTCCCCGTCCCCTTTTCCAGGCTCAGCTCTGCTCAGGATGGCACTGGAACCCAGCCCGAGGCGGGCTGTGGCTCCGTTGCTGCTGTTCCTCATGGGAAACGGTCCCGGTTTTCAGACCCTTGTGGCACTCCAGCAGCGCCAGCTCTGGGATCGTGTCCTTGTCCCCGCTGGGCTCTCCTGTCCGTAGGCTGCAGGAGATCTCTCCTTGGCATCCTCCAGGAAGCAAAAGCCTCAGGGAGCTCACCCAGCTCCTGCTTTAAGAACGTCCCAAGCCCAGCAGGGAAGTGGTGGCACCTTCCAGTAGGTGCCAAGATCAAATTCCCCTCTTGAGCCCTCGTTATTTGGAATAAATGTCATTTTCCTCTCTGAGGCTGGGGACAGGGGGTTGGAAGGACGTGGCAGGTGCTCTGCAGTGCCTGGGATCCTGGAGTAGCACAGCACACCCAGCCCCAGAGCTGATTTATTTCCTGCTCGAAGACCTGCAGCTCAAAAGCTCCATTTGCTCCAGGTGTTGCCGCTCCTTGTGGGCACAGGGAGCGCAGGATCACCTGGCAGGTGGGGAATGTTCTTCCCAGCTTCCTTCAGCTTCTGGCAGCTCCTTTTTGGAGCTGGTCCTCCAAAGACCAGGGGATTGTTCGGCGCTGGTGCCTTCATTCAGATCACGTTTTATGTCTCTCACAGTATTTTTATGTCTGATGTGGGAAGATGCATTTTGGGTGTCAGTTTTCTTAAATAAACCCCTTGGGTTTGTTCTTGGCCTGTTGTTACCTATCCTGGTTATGCTTGGCATCATCTTGGAATTAATGAGTTGGCATCTGGCTGAGCTTCATCCTTTGGTCAGGACTCCTGCAAAGCCCAGGGGTTGGAAATGCTGTTGGAGTTTCCGTGGGCACTTGGAGAATACCTCGGGCCTCTCCTGGTGTGCCTTTGCAGATGAACACACACCAGCAGGAGCTGGAGCCCGGGTTTTCCTACAGCCATGGATTTTCTGTGGCTCAGAATCTCGCTTGGATAATGTTGTTACTGTCCAAAAAGAATCTGAGGCACGGGATGCTTCCTGCATCAAACCCCCTTTGAAACAGGACAGTACGAAGCACTTCAGCTTGCCAGGCATTTTCCCAAAGATTTGTGCTGCAATTTTGGGAGGAGCAGGCTCAGCTGCTGTCTGGTGGCATGAGAGGTTTTGTTCGGTTTGAGCAGAGCTGTGCAATTCCCTTCATTGTCCCAGCTTGCAGCTGGAATTGCCCTTTCTGTGTACCCACGTGCAGGGAATTTGCAGGTGGTGCAGGGAAGTCTCCCGTAGGAAATTCCAGTTTCCCCAGCCCTGGATGGATTAACAGCTCAGGGCTGCCAGCACACAGCGAGCCACGTGTGCCATAATTAGGAGCTGCAGCTTTAAAGGTGGGCCCTGCAGCCCGGGGCCATCTGCTGGGCCAGGGGTCAGCCCAGGCACTGCCCTGAGCCAGCCTAAGCTCGGGGAGGGTTTAGGGCAGCTCCGAGGGACACAAACGGGAGCACGCGGTTTAGGGCTGGGCTGAGGGATGCAAACAGGAGCACAGGGTTTAGGGCTGGGCTGAGGGACACAGGAGCACAGGGTTTAGGGCTGGGCTGAGAGACACACACAAACAGGAGCACAGGGTTTAGGGCTGCGCTGAGGGACACAGGAGCACAGGGTTTAGGGCTGGGCTGAG
>VZTF01009431.1:65172-76117 GCA_013397755.1 Cnemophilus loriae
TGGGCTGAGGGACACACACAAACAGGAGCACAGGGTTTAGGGCTGGGCTGAGGGACACAAACGGGAGCACAGGGTTTAGGGCTGGGCTGAGGGACACAGGAGCACAGGGTTTAGGGCTGGGCTGAGGGACACAGGAACACAGGGTTTAGGGCTGGGCTGAGGGACACAAACGGGAGCACAGGGTTTAGGGCTGGGCTGAGGGACACACACAAACACAATTCTTCCATAGCATCCCCTTGCTGTGGGAAAACACAGCTTCCAGGGAGCTGGAGAGCTTTTATGTCCAGATAAGTGAAAGAAGCCTGTTTGTCCTTACAAGCTGCTCTGTTGTCTTGTAGCCACTCCTGACATCACTGGGCACAAGAGGAGTGAGAACAAAAACGAGGGGCAGGAGGCCCTGATGTACTGCAAGTCCGTGGGCTTCCCCCACCCCGAATGGGTCTGGCGCAAGAAGGTCAATGGGGTGTTTGAGGTAAGGAAGGGGGGTCAGGATGTCTCCACCTGCCCAGACCCCCAGAGAGGGAGGAAAGCAGCACCTTGGGGTTAGGGATGGGCTGTTGGAGGTGCTTTGTAACTTCTCAAAGTGCAGTCCCTCCAAAGCGTGAGTGAAGGTGGATATTTTTGGCAGCGGTGAGGATGGATGAGTGTTACATTGGTATTTATATTATTGATACGTGAAAAAAGTTGCTCACTGCATTGCTGGGCAAAGTTATGAATTTATCCTGAAAGCCGTTTTTCGGAATTAGCTACAAACTGCAAGATCTGAGTTATGAAACATGATTTAAAACAACATTGGGTTATAAATTCCTCCAGGTTTTACTGGTTGAGCTCACAAGACTGAATACGAGGAGGTGGCAGTGATCCCCGTGAGTGCTTGGGTGATCTGTTTGTTCCGTGTAGCCAGTGATGTAGTGAGCAGGAAAATGTGACCAGCAGTGGGAATAGCAGAGAGGAGCTGGGAATTTCTAACCCCTCCAGCCCAGCTGTTTTCCTGTCGCTGCATGACCTGCCAGGGAGGCAGAATGGGATGGATGGAGCCAAAATGTTAAGCAAATAACAGGATGGGGTGAGTGCTCCCTGCTGAGTGTGAGCTGAAGGTTTTAAGGAGTGGCTGAGTGCTGGCAGTGATCAGGCCCGAGTGCAGGGGTGCTTTCGTGGTGTTTCGGTCGTGTTTAGAGAGACAAACACGAGGCCTTTGCTCCTCCCTCAAATCTCTTCCTGTTCCCGTGCCACAAAGGCCCCAGAACTGAAAGCTGTTGCTGTTTCCCACCCCTGTCCCTTTGCCAGGACATTAACAACTCCTCGGGCAGGTTCTTCATTTCCAACAAAGAGAACTACACCGAGCTGAGCATCACAAACCTGCAGATCAACGAGGACCCCGGCGAGTACCAGTGCAACGCCACCAACCAGGTGGGCTCCGTGTCGGTCACCACCATCCTGCGCGTGCGCAGCCACCTGGCCCCGCTGTGGCCCTTCCTGGGCATCCTGGCAGAGATCGTGATCCTGGTGGTCATCATCGTCATCTACGAGAAGCGGAAGCGGCCGGACGAAGTTCCCGACGGTAAGTGCGCCCAGCGCCGCCTGTGACGCAGCACGGCCCAGGAACGGGACCTGCCCTGCTGCAGAACCAGAGGGGCCTTGTGCGGGAAGGACCAGCAGCCCGGTGTGTCCCGCTCCACGCTCCTGGCTTTCTCCTCTCTTCCCTCTCCGGACGTTAAGCCCAGAGGGTCCAAGGCCCAGCGCTGGATTGCAGGGGGCTCAGACCATGGGGTGGGAGGGGGTTATGGATACCTTTAAAGCTTTGTTGTACGAGGGATGGAGCGCTCCCATCTCTTTCCTGAGAAACGCTGCCCACCCACCCCGAGGAGCGACGGGCAGCACAGGGGCAGAGCTGGCAGCACCCTCACCCGTGGTGGCATTCCCTCCTCGCCGTGGCCTCGGGGTCGGACACTGGGCAGGGGCTGTGAGGGAACGTTACTCTCAAACTAAGGAATCGCTGCACTTCAAGGGATTGGGGCTGCAAAGGTGCTTCAAAACTAAAATGTGTTCAGGGTTCAGAGATGGGGGGAGGGCTCTTACTCTGCTGTGTAGCTGAATCTGTAGTTAGGGAATGCTCTGGAAACTATATTTAATTGTAGCCACTGAGATTTTATAAAAATAGGGCTTATTATCAGGTTTGATGGTAGCAATAATTAATTACTCTGTGTTTGGTACATACAAGTAGTAGTAACTTTTATCTATGTGTTTCTCCTGCACACCTTCCCCTGTGCACAGCTGGGGAAGGCGGCAGTGTGAGGCTGAGTACCTGCAAGATCCACGCTGAGAAACAGCCTTTAATGTGCTGCTAGCAGCTTACTCCAGTGTGTAGCGAGAAAACCTCTGCAAGGACTCCTTGGGAGAAGCAGCAGGAATGTCCTGGTGCTGTAGGAACACGATGGATGCAAGCATGGAGCAGGTGGAGGGCAGCGTGCTGGAGTGATCCTCAGCACCGTCCTGGGCTGGCCAAGCCTTTCCCAGTGGGAGCTGCTTCCCAGGGCAGCTGGCTGTGGCTGCGGGGCTGCAGGGGGGCCTGGGCCCACACAGGGCGTGAACATAGAGGTGTGAGACAGTGATCTGCGTGTGGGGTGGGCACAGCCACCCTCACGGGCCTCACATGGGATCCAGTGAGGAGAGGAGCTCATGGAACACAACAAATGGAATAATGGGAGAAGGGCCGAGGCCTGGATCAGAACTGGCTGAAGTAGTGCATCCCTAGAGGAAACCAGCTTTGGTTGTAAGCCTTGAGTAGCACTTACTAACTGCTTACAGAGCATGTGTGGGGGCTGCTCTCGGGGTGGAGCCCCCAGTTGAACTGTAGTGCATGTTCTGTGCATCACTAACAGCTGCCAGTGGCTCCGGGGCTTGTCCTGCCCTCAGCGTGGCCTCAGGGACCTCCACCAGCCCGGAAAACTTGGAACAGACAATTTTCATTTTCCCTTGCACGCACCCATCTCCATGTCAGTGATAACAGTTCCCTGCGCTCAGAATTTTCATTGGATGAAGTTTCACAAGGACCAAAACAAGGTCCTGGGAATTTGATACACAAATATTCCCTGCAAGCAGCCCCAAATGGACTGAATTCAACAGGAATTGGCTTTGGCCTGACCAGATCGCAGCACAGCCCCCGTGGTGGTGCAGGGGAGCTCATGCTGGAGGTGAACAGTTCACTGCCTCTTTCCAGGGTGGGAGTTTTTCTGGCTGGTCTGGCCACTCCTCAGGCACCCGAGGGATCCAGGCTCATCATCCCTCTGGAGCTGGCCAGGATGATGAGCCAAGGAGCTGAGGTCACTCCAGTGCTCGCTGGGGCCGCTGTTTTGAAGGCAGAGCCCTGGAGAGTGACATGATGCACCTCCGTGGGGGTCAGATGTTCTCCCTGTCCCCTTTTCTGGAGAAAAGGTCCATGCTGAGTGTGACAGTCCGTACCTGTGGATGAGGTTTGCCTGGCTGATGGACACAGTCGGCATGACGCCGCCTCGAGTCCCACATTCCTTGGATAGTTGTGCATTTTCTGTACTGGCATCGAAGCTTTCCGTGCTGCCGTGGTGGGGAACGCCCCGGGAGCAGGGCACGTACAAACACACACGTGAGAAATGGTCAGGAGCCAGCTGATTCCCACGTGTGGATGTTTGACTTGGGTTATCCTGAATTTTATTATTTTCAAGACATGGTTATGAAATGCCAAAGTTAATGCTGGAATGCAGTGGTGTGCTCAGCGTTTGGAATTTCAGCTCCCTCTTCCAGAATCGCACCTCCGCCTCCGCCGCCGCAGTGAGCCGGGGCAGGAGCGTCAGGGAGCTGTGGCTGAGCCAGCAGGCTGAGGCCAAACACCACAGCACTCGTTATCCACAGCATCTGGCACAGCCGGGATCTCTCCGCTGGCTTTTCCAATCCTGGTGTCGGTGGGACGTGCTCAGCTTTAGGGATGGTGCTCATGGCACAGCTCCATATGAGACGGTGCTACAGCAACCCCTGAGCTGTTCCTGCCCTTCCTGCTGGGATGGGAATGTTCTCCTGGGACCTCTCCAAATTTAGACACTGAGATTGCTTCATCATCCCCACCACCACCCCATCTTCCCAGGGTGGAATAACTCTGGAATGCCCTTCCCGAGTCCCCAGGTTTCTGGGATTATGTCTGCCTGGATCCCCCAGCAGGTGTGAGGATGGATGGCCCCCGTGGATCTGTGCCCAGGGATCGTTGCCCCTTGGCTCGGCACGTCCTCCTGCTGCGGGATAGCTCTGGCTGCAGATCCCTATAAAGATCCCGAGGGTTGGGCTGCAGGTGTTGGACCTGTGCTGTCTCCCCTCTGCAGGTGCCACACATCCACCTCAGGGTGTCTGCCACCGTCCCCCAGGAATCCTCTGACATCCTGGCCAACATCCGGCCTGCCGAGAGGAGTGCACAGATAACTGAAACCTGGCTTATTCAGGCCACTTCTAAGGATTGTTTTTAAAATTTGGAGAAAACCAGTGCTGCTGAACATGGCTGCTTCCTGTGTTCAGGAAAATCAAAGGCTTTTGGAGCAGAAGGAGCTGTTAATGAGCTGCCAGAGCACACCTTGGCTCCTGACTGGGGCAGTGCAGGATGAGCTGCTGGGTTTGGATCCTGCTGGGAGCTGCAGGTGCCCACGATGAGCTCTCACCTCGTGCTGTGCCTAGGTGATACTTTAGGGCTGGCTCAGTTAAACCTACACAAATGACAGTGTTTGGGGTGTGCCGGGCCAGCCCCTCGGGTGAGACCAGTCTGGTGCTGAGCACAAGTGCCCAGTTAGACCTGGGGGACATGACTGGTGGGACAGAAACGTTCTCTGGGTGACAGGATCCTCAGGTGTCTGGGACTTCTTCCCCAGCACTTGGGAACTCTGCCTGGCCAGCCCAAAGAAACAATTGAATGAATTCCCTTTCCCTCTGATCTTCACGTTCTGCAGGCTTCAAATGCTCTGGCTCAGCATGCCCGTGGCTCCATCCCTGGGAGGCTGGGGAGGGTGATGGACTCCTGGGTACACTTGGAGCAGTTCTGTGTTCCAAAACACCTCCCAGTGTAAAGATGTTCCCTCTGCTGGAAGCGCTGCCATGCTGGAAGAGCAGGGACACTCCTTTAACTTTGGCATTTCCTGACTGCAGGGCTCGGTTTTGCATGGACCTCGCTTTGTGTGTCCGGTGAGCTGCTTGGTGTGCCTCGGGCCAGGGCTGCTCAGGAGCTCCTCTGCCGATGTTTCCTCCTTCTCAGAACTCTGATTTGGGAGTTGATTCTTTTTCCTGCTGGTGGAGAGCAGGAAAAGGAACACTGCACCCGTGAAATCCCTGTTTCCACCAGAACCGTGGCATCAGGGGTGCCTGGCGCAGGGTTTGCTGCAGTGCCTGTGGATGAGGGGTTCTCCCAGCACATCCAAATCCTGTGCTGGAAGGAGGAAGGGAGGGCAGATGGTGCTTGAATTCCTGCATCCTTTCAGATTGTGAGTTCTGACTGGCCTTTTGCCTGGTAAGGCAGCATCCAGCTCGCTCCCCGTTCCCAGGGAGCAGCCCAGGGGCTGGCAAATCCAGAGGGGGCTGGCCACGTGCAGCTTCCGTGGCTTTGGGGGTGAGAGCTGCATGAGCGTGGCATGCCCTGGCACGTGGCTGCATGCCCGGTGGAAGGCGGTGCCAGCAGGGAATGCTGGGTGCTCCCCTGGATGAGGAGAGGAGGGAATGGCTTGGTTCTGCTGTGGGACAGCTCGAGCTGCTTGGTTTCCATACACAGAGCGATCAGCCAGCACCACCTGAGTGTAGTGTAGCAAAGGTTCCTAAAGGGAGTGGGCTTTCTGCTCTTGTTGGATCAAATAGTCAGAAATCAGCACAGCCCCTGGGTGAAAGGGTGTTTTCTGGGGTAAGTAGAAAGTAAAAACCCCTTGGCTCCATTCGCTGTAGGAATGGGAGCGGTTTTTACTTGTAAATCCATAGTCATGATCTGGAGTCCGAAGCCGTGAGGTGACTGGCTTACAACATGTCCCTTTTCATTCTTCCCCTCTCATTCCTCAGCCTAATCCAAAGACTTCCCATAAATGTCTTTCTTCTCCTGGCTCTGCAGATGCTCCATCCAAATCCCCACATTCTTTCTAACCCTCTTTTGCTTTTTTCTTGACTTTCCCTGTTCCTGCTGTTACTGTAAGTAATTGAAAGAAACAAACTGTTTTAACTGCAACCATTTACCTTTTGTAACAAGTGATTTTGGTGGGTTTTTTTTCCCTTTTATGCACATCTTTCTCTCCCACACTTTAAATTCGTCAGGGTGAGCAGATTGTGAGGCAGAGACATAGTGAGGCCATAGCCATCAGCTGTTCCCAGCAGCATTCCAGTGGGAATGGACCATAACACAGGACCCTGAGCTGTCACAGGCTCTGGCTGCTTCTTCAGAGCATTTGAGCTGCCCCTGGATCCCTGGCAGTGCCCAAGGCCAGGCTGGATGGGGCTTGGAGCAGCCTGGGATAGTGGAAGGTGTCCCTGCCCATGGCAGGGGGTGGCACTGGATGGGCTTTAAGGTCCCTTCCACCCCAAACCAGTCTGGGATTGATTTTCGCAGGTTTTAAAGCATGAGCTGAGATGTAGAATCTCTTCAGAAGCAAAAATTGGAATCTTGGTGCTGGAAGAAGCCGCTAGTGTTTCATTTTTAACTTCCACCAGTCACAAGATGCTACCCAGGATTAATTTGATACTAAAAATAAACCCTGTAGCTTTCCAAAGGCGGTGAAAGAAACTGAGTGGCATCTAAAATGCCTTGTAAATTAAGGCTGAAAGTGAGGGGGGGACACAAAACACATTCCCATACAAGTGGAGGAGCTAAGGGAGATCTACTTGTCATCATCTTCCAGTTTTAATTCCCAGATATTTTTGCCTGCAGGGATTGATTACATGTGTTAAAGACGAGCAGCACTTCTCCCCTTTTGGTTCAGAAATGTGCAGTTTTGGGACCCCATGAAGCAGGTCATTCCATCCCCCCAGGAAAGGCCTGGCTGTGGGGGTTATTGCTGTGTTCTGTAACCAGGGGGGTTTGGAGCCTGCAGATGCCCAGTCCCAGCGGAGATCCTGCAGGACGAGGGGCTCGGCGTGGTCAGTGGCCACTCCCGGCCGCATTTGGGGAGCGCTGGGGGACGTCCCCGTGCCGTAGGCGTTACTGGCTGTTCTAGAGCAGGGCTATGGCATTAAAGCTTTGGGTTATATTGATCTTGTCGGTTACTATGACTTCTTTTTTTTTTTCCCCCCTTCAATTGCATCATACCCTTAAAAAATGGTGGTAAGTGAGAGCTCTGCATGCTTTGGAGTTTGTTTAACCTCCGCTTCAGTCTATACAACGCACAAGTCATAACGTTAACACTCTTGAAAACTTCCTCATTCACGTTCACAACTAATTTGGATTTCAGTTTGCTGTTTTGAACCTTTTCTTTAGTCTGATTTTGTACTGGTTTTTCTGTTGTTCTGTTGCCCCTGGTTTCGCTGAGGGTTCGGTCTGTGTCTGTACTGTACTGGGGATGCTTTTCCAGCACTTAACGGCTGACCGGGAATTTTCCTCGGTCTTTTTATCTCTGGTTTAGCTTAGAGATGGGGCAAGGAGGAGTGGTGGGGATCCACCATCTAGTTAAAGTATTCCAGTAGGCTTTTTTGTGGGATCTTTGTGAGGAATCACCGACGGCAGCCTTTATAAATGTGAAGCTTCTTTTTTTTTTTTGACAACACAAACCTGCTGATCTGAAATAAGCATTTAAATCTTTGAGCAGAGAAGGGAAAATGGTTCTTTTGTAGTGAGTGTCCATGGTGCAGTTTGATATTGCTGAAGTCCAGCCAAACAAACTCCCAAAGCTGTCGATGGTGCTTGTTGGAGCCGAGCTGGGTCTCAGAGGCAGCGCTGGCGTTGTGGGCCAGGGCTCGCTGTCCCTCCCAGGCTCGTCCCGCCCGGAGCGCGGAGCTCGGCTGCTCTCGGATCCTTGATTCCCAGAGATGTTTGTGGAAGGAAGCCGTAGATTCCTCTGCTGTGCTTTGTGTTTGAGTACCTGATGTGTCTCTGTATATCTCACTGTATATACAACAGCACATTGATGTCTGGCTGTCCTTCCTAGTCCCAGTTCTCTGTACCGTGTCCGATAGTTACTGTTGCTGGTACTGGAATTCTGTGGACACCGGTGTGTCGCTAGTCTGTTATTTTGGCTGTAAAGCTCTTGGTTTGTGGTTAGTTCTTTATTTTTGAAGTATTTTTTGTTCCGGTCACTGTCTGTGCTAGCGGTGGCTTTGCCTCTCCGTTGCCGCGAAGGCCCAGGTGGAGTAATGTTCCCTCTCCCCGACATTACTCCTGGCGTGTGCTCATGCGGATGCCTACACTGTAAGACTGTAATTTCCATAACTGCTTCATGTGCACTAAGCACCCTTGTGGAATCCTGCTGAGAGTTTCTCAAAGACTTCCCTGAAAAATCCCTCTGGCACGAGGTGGGAACGGCAACTGTCAAGTGCCCAAACCAGCAGGGCCTGAATTGGTCCCCCCAAAATCCATCTGTGGGAGCATTAGGTTCCTGGATCGATTCTCATACGGTTGTGTAAATGCATTTCTGTCTTCTGTACTGCAGCGTGGGAGAAAATACAGTGGTTAAGAATTCCAAAAAAAGCCCAATTGGTCATGAGAGTTAATATGAAACATTCTTCATTGGCAGATTTTTTCCCCCCCGGTTCTTAAATGAGTTTTGCCCAGGGCCACGGGCAGGACGATGCTGTCAGTCCTCTGCAGCTGAAGCGTGTCCGGAGATGTCCCAGCACCCGGACTCCTCCTGGTGACATCGGATGCCGCTGCCCAGGGACCATGGTTGGGGCTGCAATCGAGTGTTCCCCTTCAGCCTCCTCCTAACCTGGTCCCTTCTAATTAAACATTGAGAAAAATGGGGAATGTAGAGGTTGTTTTATCCATGGGGGAAGATGAGTGTGGGGTATGTACCCTCTGGGGTATATCCCAGGAGTTACCCATCAGCAGTGGAAAAATGGCTTAAAAATTAAAATACATATTAAAAAAAAGTCAATGCAAGCAAACATCCAGCAGGATTTTACAACTGAACCGTTGGTTTGTCTCCTCATCTATTTTTTATGAGATTGAACCACTGGAACTTGGGGACAAGATGAGTCTTGACCATGTTGCACCAATCTGTCCGCTACAGTTGCAGTCCTTCATGACCAGCATTCCAAGTGTTAACTAAACCCATTGAAGCAACATACCTGCCATTAAACCCGAATCCAGAGCAGTAACTCCATGATCCCTGCACTCCCGACTGGAATGGCCTTTGATGCTGTAGATAGATCAGTTTGCTGCTCGCACTGCGGCCCCCTGCAAACACTGACTCTGTTTTTCTTTCCTTCCCTTGTCTCTCCCTGGGTGCATCGGGATGCTTGCTGCAGATGATGAACCAGCTGGGCCAATGTAAGTGTGTTTTCAGGAAAAAAATACTCCTTGGGTTAATCTGGGGTGTTGTGGGAGGTGATAAATCATAGGATTGATATTGCATGTGACATTACAGATGGTGTTGGACCCTCTGGTGCGTTTCTCAGCACTGGAGGAAAGAAAAGCAACATCCTGCTAGAAAACAAATATTGTGCTAAAATACAAAGTCTAAAACTGTGTTGTCTTCAGCCAGTTAAAGGGAGGAAGACTGAAACGCTGTTTAATGAAGTACAAATAATGTCCATTTCTCCTGTACCTGTGACTGATTTTTGGTGCATTTCTCTCTCATTCCTTTCTGCAGGAAAACCAATTCTACAAACAATCACAAAGACAAAAACTTACGCCAGAGAAACACAAATTAAAAATGCTCATCATGTAAGTATTGCCTGCGCCCGGCCGGGAGCGGGCAGGCCCAGCCCTCCTGCCCGGAGTGCTGGGGGCGCGGCAGCAAACGCGTTCCCTGGATTAAAACATTCCCGCTGCGCCTCAGGGAGCGCGGGGGGGGACCAAACATTGATTTCCTCGAACAGGCGGGTGGTTTAAGGACCTGCTTGCTAAAATCTAGACAAAGCTGCCGAGCCCTCCTGATTCCCCACTCAAAGGTGGAGCTGGGGCTGTCGGGAGCCGTGCCCCGGTGGGAGCGCGGGGATTGCAGGCTGCGGCGGCTCGCGCTGTTCACCATTGACTAGCACCTCTTTCTCGTTTCTTTTTTAGAGCTTTAAGTTTCTGAGAGACTGATGGCAATATGACCTGCTAAATTTAAGGGTTGGAACTCTTGGTTCTAGAACTCCAGTTCTGTCTGATTTCTTTTTTTTCTTTCCTTTCCAAGTGAGCAACAATATGACTGTCTAACGCATGCCTTATTTAGCCTCTCCTGCAAGGATGACCTAGCCAGATGAATTTTAATAATGCTTCCGTGTAGAAGGTGTAAACTCTTTTGGGCTTGATGTGCTGTGAATGTTGCTTTTTTTTCCTCCTTTCCTCTCTTTACACGAGCAGTAGCCAGGCGGGTTCACGCATGCGCTGTTTTTTACTTCCTGTAGCTGTTAAATTCGGCACCGCTCAAACCGCACCGCTGCCATCTAGTGAGACTTCTTTTGTAAAGTACAGCAAAACTTAAAGATATATACAGTATATATTTATATTTGGGGGAGGGGAAACCAGAAGTCATTGTGGTTCATTTTGAAGCTGCTGATATTCATTCCTTACTGTATGGCTGGAAGGAGGGAGCGATGCCGGGCCGGCGCTCGCAGCAGGGACATTGGAATTTCCTTAAGGGCTTTAACCATGGAGCGCGGGGTGTCCTGTGGGGCGTCGGGGCTGGGTGGTGCCAGGGGCTGCTGGTGGTGGTGGGATGCAGTTGGAAACAAAAACAAACCTTCAGTTTATAAATATATATATATATGATTGCTTTTTAAGTGATTTTTTTTTTTTTTTTTTTTTTTTTTTTTTCTGTTT
>VZTF01009431.1:76220-184854 GCA_013397755.1 Cnemophilus loriae
TTTTTTTTTTTTGTTTAAATGATGAAATGTTACAGCATGGTGATATTCTATGCAACTAGTTATTCCTCTTTAGTTTGACACTGTAATTCCTCATGATTTAAAGATTGTAGAAATAGACCTGCCAGGGTTCTCATGATGTGCGTAACTGTAGCTGCATGAACTCGTGTTCTGTGTATTTGTTGAAGTGCAATGATGTATAAAAAGTGGATTCACCTGTTTTTAAAAATAAAACACCGACAAAAACCGCTGTAGGCCTTGTTTGTCAGCCTTTAATCACCGGAGCTGTGTGCACCCCACGGAGCGCCGGGTGCGCCTCATTCCTCGGCGAGTCTGTGCAGCTCCTTCTCCACATCCTCCACGAAGGCTGGGAAGTGCTGGTCCATGAGGCAGAGGCGGATGAAGGGCCCCAGCTCCCGCGCGCTCCACGCCGGGTGCCGCAATGCCGGGGGCAGCTCCGGCCGCTGCCGCAGCACCGACTGCGAACGGAAGGTTGGGAGGGTGGCCCTGACCTCGGACACGACAACACAGCCACACCCCAGCCCTCCTGGATGCTGCAGAAACATGGAGCTGCCTGCGTTCGATGCTCTTGGAATGCCGTCAGTCAGCTGTGATTTTGGTATGTGAGCTTTTCTCTGATGCCCAGTTCTGACTGCAGTGTAGCTTTTACACAATGTCAAATTCCCCTGCAATTAATTCCGTTGGAAATTTACCCTGGAAATGCCAATTTCCTGGGCACCGTGGTTTCCTGGTGGGTATGCATTCTGTAACCAGTGTACACTCTTTATGAGCTGTACCTGCTGCCACATGGATTGTGTAGGGATAACCAGGTGTGCACTTCCAAGCATTTCCTTTAGCCAAATGTCTTTTAGAAGTAAAGTATGGGGCTTTTATGTTAAAACATCCTTTTCATCCCGTTTTAACCCCCTCTCCCAGCTTTTTCCCATGGTGGTGGAAGAACTCTGGGCATTGTGGCACTGGGGTTGGAATGAAGTGACCTTTGAGGTCCCTTCCAGTCCAACCCAGTCTGGGATTCTGGGCTCACCCAGTGACTGTGAAAAAAGGGTAACAAAGACAGAAGCAACTGCACAAAACCAGAAAAGAGCAGAGTTTCCTCCTCATCTGCTTCTGCACTGGCCTGAATTCCCAGTAAATGAGCAACAGCTGACGTCCATGTATTTACCTAGAACTGCTCAGTGAAGCTGTCCATGGAATATGGGGATCCTCTGCTGTGGGTCAGGGTTGAGAAGGGTCAGGGAAACCTCAGAGCCCCTTCCAGTGCCTAAAGGGGCTCCCAGAGAGCTGGAGATGGACTTGGGACAAGGGCCTGGAATGCCGGGACAAGGGGGAATGGGTTCCCCCTGCCAGAGGGCAGGGTTAGATGAGATATTTTGTGATTCCATGATTGATATTTTCAGGCTTCGGCTCTGATCTGCACAAGTCATTTCTGCAGAGTCAAACCAGTGCCAGAGCCATTCATTTGGATGTTGCCTCTGGGTATTTCTTTGCTCTCAGTGTGTCATTTGTTCCTATTCAAATGGGGTGATTACACCACCAAACACCTTGTTTTGCTGCTTATTCCCTGGCTCTGGATCATTACACAGATCCAGTGTTTTGCTGGTGTAGATGATGGCATCCTGATGTTCAGGGAACGCATTTCCCAAATGTTTATGGAATCTGAGATAGCTTGTTCTCAGACTCAGTTACAGCACCTAAACAGGAGATGTTTGTTTTTTACCTGTGCGAGCTGAGCTACAGATCTTCTTTCTCCAAGGCTTGTGCAGGAGTCTGGGAGAGGCTCATCTGGCTAGAAAATACCAAATGCAAATAAGGGCTTGTTACCAAGCAGAGTGTGGGTATGTGCAGGGGGGGAAGCAGTTCCATTTTTAGCGCTGACGGGAAGGGAATGTGCTCAGCTACCTTCTGCAGTAAAAAGGCATCTTTTTATGGAACCTGCATGCACATCTGCTCCAGTCTTTAAAAATGAAAGCCATGACAGTTTAACTACAGGCCCGTTAGTTCATGGCTAAACTGAAGTTATAAACTGCTTCCTAGGAGTAACTTCAAAGAATGCTGTGTATGGATGCTCGCAGAGGCACACTGCTTCCTTTCCATGGATCTAAATACCCAAGAGAGCAAAGATTTTGGAATAATCACCCTAGAAAACGCTGTCTGTCTTTGCCTTTTCCAGTTACCTCAGGGCTTTATCTTGGAGAGGGGAAACATTCTGTTCCTCCCGAGATTGCCAGGTTATGCTCAAATTGTAAACAGGCAGTTGTAGCAGTTACTAGCACTGCAAACTGGGAGCGGGCAGCCACAAAAAGGAGCCAGGATCCAGGGTTACTTTGTGGCTCTGATCATTTTTTACCCTGTATAACTCATTTCCCAATTCCTGTTTCATGTCACAGCTGTGAGAAACTTGTCATGTCCAGCTCTCCCCCCGGCCAGAGTCGATTGTTTTCAGGTGTGTGTGGTCACTTACTGTGTGCTCAGTGTCCATGCCCTGGGTGTCCTGGCTGAGGCCGTGGCAGAGCTGCTGGCTCTGTTCCTCAGCCCCCTGCACCGGGACGTACTGGCTGAGTTTCTGCACACAGCTGCAGCAGTGCTCCTGCATCTCCTCCTTGGAGCTCCCTCCGAACTGCACACGGAACATGCGGCACTCGTTCTGCTCAGAACCACAGGGAAAGCAAATTAACTCGGAATCTCCTTAAACTACTTGGACTAAATCCCTGTTTGTTGAAGCTGAGAAGAAGGCAATAGATTCTTGGATCACTGCACCGATTTAAAACCAAAGAAACACGTTTCCCCTGCTGTATTTTCATTTTTCCCAGCAGCTTAACCAGAAGACTGTGATTGCCAATTTGAAAATCAGATTAAAATATGCAAGGAAGGGGTAAGTGATGCAGGGCCACCTGTCACTAATTCAAGGTTTATCCAGGTGGACAAGCCTTGCCAGGACTCAGCTTTTATGTCTAGCAGGAAAATTAAGTTTTACTGTTGCTGAGGGTCGTACCCTGTAAGGGTTTTTGTGACAAAAAATGACACTACAGTAAGCAGAAGTTAACTCTGGATCTGAACTAGAAATTCTGGGAATGGCATGTTCCAGTCAGGATTTATGTTTCTGATCCATCAAACTCAACCGTACCTGCTCTACCTATGTGTAGCTAAATCAACACATTCAGTTTGGCTCTCACCTGAATGTTCCTTGAACAGAAGCCAACACGTTGAATAGGAGTGCAGGAAATTCAAATGCATTACTTTAAAGAGTGAAATGACACTCAAAATCATTAAAAACCCCCAGACAGCTGTGACCCCCGAGAGTAGGTTGCTGGGCTGTACCATAATAGATATTTTTAATAAGTGCCCCAGGTTCAGCAAACTGCCCTGAAATGGGGATGGGAATCTGTGGTGTGTGATAAGCTTGGCCTAAGCACCTTGAGCTGACATAAGGTAGGTGCATATTCAATGTTTAGAGAGTGAATTAATGGAACTTTCTGTTTGATCTTGAAATTTCAAATTTAAAACACTTAAAGTAGTAGAAAATCAGCAACTTCTCCTTGGCCCAGCCTGGCTTATTTAGGTCTTCATCTTCCTGAGGTTCCAATGTCAAACCCATTTTCAACGCCCGTTTTAATTCCGCGCTGCCGGAACGCGAGTGCGAGGACACCTCTCACTTTAAAGTTCCTGTCTCAGAGATGAGGCAGCTCTTCCTGACAGCCTCTGTGTTTACATGCCTGCTGCTTGAAGATGTTTGAATCACATAAAAAGATTTTTAGGGCAGGGTAAGCACAAAAGCTTGTCTCAGTGCCTTTGAAAGGGAAAAATGTCAAACTGATGTGAAGTGTAGCACTCATTTGCCAGTGCCCAGTTGGATGTGCCCTCATTAATTAAGGAGCTGGGGCAGCCTCACAGAGCCAGGCACTGTGGGATGCCAGACAGGTGAGTTCTGATTTCAGTGACAGAAAAGGAACTTAGGTGGAGTTTCTTTAGGACACTTTCAAAGAGCACTTGCTTGTTTAGATCCCCAAATCAATTTTGAGGCTGAGCTATTTGGACTCCCTTGGGTTTCTCACAAGGACTGTTAAATACTTTAGTTTGCATTTTATAAACAGCAGTGGACTTTGAAAATTAAACACTGTTCCTTTGTGGAAAGAGAGCTGTGATATGTCAAGGTTTATAGCATAAACTGAGGACTGCGCAGTCACACCTGAACCATACAAGAGCTGAAGTATTAAAGAACCCCAAAGAACCCTGAGCTCATGGAATCATTAAATCTGCACCTCTTCCATGCTGGGGTGGGGGGCTGAGCTCAAGGAAAACAATATGAAGGGAAATGATTTATTGCAAAATTATTAAGAACATTCACCTTGCTCCTGTTCATAGGTTTGAAACTCATTCTGCTGGCTGAGAGCCCACAGTGCCCTACTGAAGCCATATTTGAAGTGATGAGTAAGTCCCACTGTAAATGCAGTATGAACAAAAAACAGAGTACAAGATAAACCAGAAATTTATCATAAAGATGAGCGCAGAAGCTACAGCCACTGTTAGGATATAAAGCAGAGAAGCTGTGTGGTAGAACCACTGCAGGGCTACTAAATCCAGCTGAAGCTGTGTGACTTTGTGGTAGGTAAACATTGAGATGCACCTCATTAATTTCAGACTGTTAATATTCCTCCTTTCCTGAACTGCCCCTCAGAGCTTTGCTCGAGCCTCGCAGTGAGTGGGATGTTGGTTTTGTCTTGCTGGTGAGGAGCAGCAGAATCCTTTAATGCTGCACTGGGGGACTGGCTCTGGTAACTGGGAAGGGAACAACCTGCTGGTTCATCAGAACTAATTCCTGCCCCAGCTGTCTTCAGGTTTTCCAGGTTTTCTAACAACGTGATAGAAAGCAGAGTGCAGAGGTGTTTTAGTTTCAGGCATAACCCATGAATTTAAAACACTAAGATACTTACAGAGTATCAGAGTTCATCTAAGAACAAAAAACCCTGAGATTTTTACATAAATTGGTCAGAAGAAAGTGCTGTTTGCCTATTTAAAGGCAAACCAACAACTTCATCGGGAGAGCTGAGTGGGAGACCAGAAACCCATGTCCATTTTGTTTCCTTGAGTACCAAATACCTTAACCACCAGGCTGCTGCTGCTGTGCCAAGAGCCACAAAATGGCTCAATAATGGCTTGGTTAGAGTTTGTTTGCTGAAGTGCAGTCTGACTCAGACATCTCTTGGAAGAGATCTGCTTCATCTTTTTGTTAGCTGTGGCAGATAGACTGTGAACTAAAACCAGTCTGGCTGTTTCAGCAGCTAACTCTCAGAGAGCAGCCTAAAAACTGAGTATTAGCAGTTACAAAAGATATCAAGATCATTTAATCCATTCTTGTTTAGTATCTAGAGTAAAAACAAAATCCTAATTTACACAGATAGTTTACACCTTCTAGTTTAATTTAGCCAAAATGGAGAGATTTTCTCCATATCTGTGTTCCATATTAGGAATGTTCCAAGCAGCTCAGCTCACCTTGGCCTGTGCCCGGAGCAGCAGGCACTCTGCTCTCCTCACTATCTTCAGCCACTTGTGGGAATCAATCAGGGAAAAGCCTTCCTGAAATAAAGCAGGACACAAACCAGTGGCACAGCAAACAGCAGCACCCAGGAGCACATGTTTAAGTTCTGTGATGTAATTAAAGCCCTAGTGAAGATCAGTCACTGCAGCTGTGCAGTTTTTGTAGCTGTCAAACAGCTGCCACTGTGGAAGTTTTACCACTCCAGGGATTAAATCCAGTAACAACACTGTGTCAAGGTATGTTCTTACCTCTGTAACTCTCTACGTTTTTATTTCTGCATGCTATGAAAGTCCCTGAAATCCAGAATAAAGCAGCTGCAATTGCAGCTCTGAGCGCTGAAGTTGCCCGGGAGGGCAGCAGAGGGCAGGCGAATCCGGGGAATGGCACAGCCCTGCTTCATCCAAGGCCCGGGAAGGCCTTGGCTCCAGGGGGCACTCAGGGAACCGAGCAGCGGCTTCGCTCATTGGATAAAGATGTTTTTATACTCCAGCTGCATCACTGCAAGTCTCTTCAAACTCGACAGATTGCTCAGCCTCCTGTAACAACACGCCAGGAAGGTGAAAAACAACTGCAAGGCAACAGACTGTGTCTCCCAAGGCACTCTGAGCCATTACTTAGCGAAGTCCGAGGGAAAAACCCAAACAATTAATGAATGCTAGGGCAGGGAGGAAACTGGGAACATGTTTTATCCAAACTCACAATACTTTTAATGACCAAGGGCTTGAGCCCAGGCTGCTTTCAAGGGGTCCTAAGGGTCAAACCCCACAAGACATGTCCATCCTGGAGGGCCAGCAGTGTTTGTCACAGTCGCCATCCGTCTTAGATGGGTCCAGGCTGGAAAATCATCTGCCATTCTATTTTGGATCGGTCACCTCAGTGACTCTGCTCCTTTACTGTGCTGGCACTGGCTTTACAGTCTCATGCAGCAACTGCATGCAGATTTTTAACTGCACTTTTACAGAGGAATCTCTCAAAAGCTGTGAAGAGCTGAACCAAAGGCAGTCTGGATTGCAGACATGTGCTATGACAGACTCCAGAACGCCAGCCAGCAGGGAAGTACCATTCCCAAAAGATCCGGCGTCAGAGGGAGAAAAGAATTTCCCTGTGCACTGTAAAAGCAGGTGCTGACAGCTGCCCTCTAAGAGGGCCACCAGTCCCCTGCAGTGTCTGCACTGAACACACTCAAAGTGCCCTAAGGCAGGACGTGCTAAGCCGGAAAGGCCTAAAGGTCAGAACAACAGGGAGGGATCAGTTGGTGAGCGATGGGGAGAGGTGGAACGAAGCCCCAGAATGCTGTCAGTGAAGCAATTCCAAACCATTCCTTCACTAGGCCACTTTGACTTGTGGCCGCTTGTGCTTGTTCTGTTCATTTCAAGTAGTTTCTGTTTTGGAGACACACCGACTGTTTATTTAAATATAGCTGTTCCCATATTCAGTCTGGTTTTACAGTGTTTTTCCTTTCACTGGAGATGAAGGTTGAACAAATGTTGTCTCCTTAAAATAATAACTGTTTCCAAAGAAATCATAAAAGGCAGTCACTGTTTAACTTTCCTACCAACTATTTTATTGATGTTTCCCAGGTTCTTTTATATGTCCTGTTTCTGAGGTAAAACAAGTGGGAAAAACCAGCATTTGGAATTTTTATTTATGTACTCCTGATTATCCAACTCCAACCCCAAAATTTGATTTCACTGAAATTCAAGTTTAACCACTGTCCCTGTTTTCACAGAATCACAGCCTGGTTTGGGTTGGAAGGGACCTTAAAGCCCATCCCCTAGTGCCACCCCCTGCCATGGGCAGGGACACCTTCCACTATCCCAGGCTGCTCCAAGCCCTATCCAGCCTGGCCTGGGTCACTCCAGGGCTGGGCAGTGCACATGAAGTCAGGTGGATGAATTCAGAGCAACAAGAAGGAAGAGCACAGTAAATGTGTCCCTCGAGCCGCGCCCGAAGCCAGGAGGATCTCTGCCAACACCCAGGAGCGGGGTGTGGGCAGAGCCTGGGAACTGCGAGGCAATATCTTGAGATTACAGCCCATGGTGCCCTTCCAGCGGTGATGGATTGACTCTCGATGTGCTCTGGACACTTCTGGACACAGAAAAGCAGTGTTCCCTCTGCACTGGTGCTGCCACCACGCTGCCAGAGTGGGGAACAGCGCAGCTGGTCCCTGTTCCTTGAGCAGGCACATCCGTAGCTGCTTTGGCCAGCTGGGCAGGGGCAAAGCCAGATGGCAGTGTAAGATTAGTCAGAATATGCCCAAAATGCAGCCTAGAACGGGGCAGGGACACAAGAGCCCAACTGTTCACCGTGTGAAGAGAGAAATGGCAGCACTTTCCTAAGTTTGGTCATCAGTGTTCAGTCAGGCACATACTCCTGTTCTTTTCCACAACTGTAACCAAAGTGGGGTAAAGGGAAACTTTCCTACATCTGTGACTAAAATCTAAGTTTCTCAGAGGGAGGACTGAGTGGAATTAAGCCAAAGGAGAAAACAAAGCAAGATGTTTCCCAAATGTTTTGGAAGCAGGCAAGATGTGACCACAGCTGCCATGAGGCAGGAGCCAGAAATGCTGATCCAGCCATCGAGTCCAGCACTGACTGGGAAATACTTTTGCTCTGACTTCACATTTCAGCATTCAGAGACCTGCTGTGTAATGAGGGCTGTGAGCTGTGGTGGAAGGTATTGTGTGTGATTTATGAATATTTTTTATTGTAGCATCCAGAAACCCTGTGGTGCTAAACAACACAGGAATAGATTATTGATGTTTTGTTAGACTGCAGCCCTATCTGAATGGAAAATGACTCCATAGCTAAGAAATGTTATTTGTGTAGCAGTTCAGCTATGCTGGCTTGCATCACTTAGTTTGGATTCAGTCGTGCACAAGCCAGATGTTTTCAAACAAAACTATGTGTAAACAATAGCTTAGGAAAAGCTGCTTTTTTGGTCACAAACATGATCTAGTCTGGCCTTAAATCACAACCAGTATTAAAAAGACAAACTAAACCCCAGAATGCTAGAGAAAGACACCTTGTCCAGTTTGGGCTGCCTCTTCTAACAGGCCCAAGCAATGCAAATACAGCAGTTGGTTCTCCAAGTTCACAGCTCGAAGGAATGTATGCATTGTATCATGTTCTGGATTACGGACTCAGCTGAGCATCCCACAGCCTGGGAACGTGCATTTGCAAGAAAGGACGAGGTCAGCTTGAGATGAAAGGAGTTTTATTGTATGCATTAATAGTGCACAGCTGCCACGGTGGTGCTGGCTGGCAGAAGAGAAAAGCTACAGGCCTCAGACAACATCCTGCTTGCACCACTGCACACAGGCTGGGCAGCCCCATGGGACACAATTCCCTGGAATACAGAGCAATCTGCTTCCAAAGTTTCCAGGGAGGCACCTGAGACAGTTCCTGAACCCTTGCCTTTCCCAAGGTGAGGCACCCACACAGGTGGGGAGCAAACCTTGCTCCGCTCCACTCACAGAGCCTTGGCAGGGCCGAAGGAGGGATTTGGGAAAGCGCTTTTGTGGGAAGGGCGGGATGCTGTGCTGCTCTGAGCACCCTGCCAGCTCCTGAACGCTCACCAAGCCTCCAGGGGTGGGTTAAATAACGTGCCACTGTTCCCAGGCAGAGAGGGCACCGCCCACCTGTGTCACCCTGTGCAGAGCCCCACACCTGGGGCTGCTCCCCACGCTGGGGACAGAGTCATCATTCACTGCCTAGGTTTAAAGTGTGGTGTGTTAAGCTCCAATACCCACATTTTTGACCTATGATATTGTGGGTATTATTACAAATTGACATTTATACTGCAGAACACCTAGTTATTCTTGGAAGTGCCTAATTTGGCACCAGAGCAATGGCAATGTTTTTTCCAGGTGTCTCCACATAACAGAACCAAGATACTGGAGTTGCAAGGACTGTTCTTAACCATTCTCTCAGGAGACAGGAAAAATAAACGTGTGAGCAAGCAGGCAGGCAGAAAAAGCCAATGAATGATGTTCAAGAATTATACAGAACGTTAAAGAACAGGCAAAACTGAGATGCTTCCAGAAAACAAAACTGGAGAGAAGGTGTTTACAGGTGAGTGGTGATCAGTGGTGATCACTTTCATAAGGATTTTGTTATTAACAGGTTATTATAATAAAAAAAGCTGCACATGCTTGAAACATGACTTGGATTCTAAATCAAATGCTTGCAGAAATCTGAAAAATAGCAATTTTTAACTCCTTGCCTTCCCAAAAGAGAATGTGAGTTGTCATTTTACACTTTTTTTCCTAGAATAAGCAGTTTTCTGTTTAAAAAGCAAAAATTCTTCATTAATGACTGTAGAATACAGTTGTGAAAACTAAACTTCTAACATAATTTCACTCCAGTCTTCATTACTACCTCATAACACACCTGGAAGTAGAAATTTTTGTATCTATTTCCAATATCTAAGTAAGGCCAGATACATCAGGTTTGGTTTCTGCAGTATGAGCTGTGTCCAAAACTGAACCAAGATTAGAAGAGCCAACACGAACCAAAAAAAAAAAAAAATCCCCAAACAAGACAACCTGTAGAGCGAGGGAAGCACAAAGCTGTCCCTGCAAGCATTTCCAACCCTACCAATCAAGGCAGACAGACAGGACAGCAGTAAGGAACAGAAGGATGTTAAGCTCTGCATTATCCTTTTTTGACCCTCCAATCTTGCTCTTAAGCCTGTTTGATGGTGGCAGAGAACACACGGGGGCTGAACTCATTAAGCAGAGTGCTCCGTGTGTGCACAGGCAGGGAAGCTGAAGGAGGGAGGACACACAGAGCCAGGCCTGAGGGGACGCGGCAGCCGAAGAACGGCTCTGGCCCAAGTGCGAACACTGGCTGCAGGAGCAGGGTTTTACATGGGCACAGACCACAGCCACTGACTGCAAAGAGAAGCCCCCACCTGAGGACAAACCTCGCTGCTTCAGAGCGACAACCTGAATTGTTTTGGGTCTTCTTCCTGCACTACAGAACAGTGACATTTGTCCAGACACAGAGACGGGAACTGGATGCTCAGGGATGAGCTGGCCAAAGCTCTTCAGGGCATCCCAATAATGTATTGTTTCATTCCCAACAGAAAATATGTACTTGCCCAGACTGATACCACACATTAAACTCTAGGGGAAATACACTTCATTAACAGACATCACTAATCTCAAAAAAACCATATTCTAAGAGCTGGGTTTAGGAGAATTGGGGCAAGAGAAAAGGCAAGAGCAGAGGCCCTTGACACGAAACAGAAATGGGAAAGCTGATGGAGGATGCTCAGCTCGTCCAGAACAATCACATCAACAGCACACGTTGAAATGAACAAACTGAAATTGAGATTTTTGAACTACGATTGTTGTACTAAATATGCCAACAAAACTTTAGAAAAAATACAGCTTTCTGTGGCTTTGCAGTGCTCTACCACAAGGCAGCATTAGCAACCTGCTCGCTGCCCAGGTTTCTGTCAGGAGCCCTCGTTTACTGCACAGGGACCAACTCTGCCCAAGGCACTGGTGTGAATCTCATCTGCAAAACTTGGTGCCTGAGTTTCAGGCACTGAAAGAGAGCATCAGGAACATGAGAATGCCTGCTGAATGCTTGCCTAATTAATGAGTTAGAATCTACTGTACCCTAAGCCCTGGTACCTTATTAGAAGTCATGAGGGGACCAGGAGGGCACTAAGGACATTTAGTCTACACTTTGAAAGATCAGGTCACAAATCAATTACTCCGGATTAATTTTATCCTATTAAGCAAGTCCTCCTCACAATTTCAATTTGTTTAATTTGTAGGATATTATGAATTCTAGCACCAGAAATAATTGCACTGAATAAAACACCAAAATATAATTTGCATGATGTGTTGATACAGAGGGGAAAGGAAATAAGAGTTGTGGTAAATGGAACATGATGTATCTTGAGCATGGCCAGAAATTAACGGAGATGCTGTTGAGATATTCCTGTAAAATTCCACTGACTACAGTACACAAGAATGAGGCTTTTCTGCCATCAAATATGCAGTCTGTTAGGCAACACTGCAGCAAAAACAGGTCTTAAAAATGCATTATGTAATTTAATTCCGAATGAAGAATTTGGTTTAAAAAGAAATAAAACAAAACAAAACAAATCAAAACACCCTTTAATTTGCATTACGCATCAGGGATTTTTATGTTCCATGCTCTGAAGTTCCATTTACCCTGCTCTTCATTCCATTACACAAGAAACAGATGCTATTCTGAAAGGTAAACAGTTGTTTCTGTATTTATTACAAAAACCAGTTGTTAGGATATGTGAATATTTTATTGCTATTTCATAAATATTGTTCTTAGAAACGGATCATAAAAGAGCCAGTGGACTCTAAGGAAAAGGTTTCTTAACTTTCCTACTTCAATAAAATCAAAAGGACTAAGAGAATACGTAAGTACACCCATCACAGAATATTCTGATAGCAATCAGAAACACTTGAATATTGTCCCTACTATGGATATTAATCCAGCCATCAGCAGAACAGAAATTTCTTCACAACTCTTTCAGTTTTGTCCAAATGCTGTTCATAGGTGAGAAAGAGAAAAAAATCCTTTTATTATTCATCAATGAAAATGTTACAAAAATCCAAGTTCTGCATGTTGAGAAGGAAATGTGTCCCTGTGACACAGATCTTGTGCCTCACCCGGTTCCTGTGCAGAGGTACAAAGCTACAATAATTGTTACCCAGTTCCCTCAAACCCAGGAGCCTGGAGCACATCAAAAGGGCTGAAAAGCAGGGATTAAGAGATGGATCAAAAGACAAGACATCAACAATTTAAAGGATGCAGTTCCAACACAGCACAAAGCAGTTCTGTGAGTACATCAGACGGGATTTCAATGCAAGCAAGGCAGCACACAGGTGTGGGAGGACACCTTGGCAACCCAAAGGACACAGCCCAGCCCAGGCTAGCAAGAGGAAATGAGAGCACAAGTAAATCCATGCCAACAGTTGCAGCATTCCATCAAAACCGATCCATTCCCTCTGGAGCAGAAGTTGTGCATCATCCCCTCTGACAGAATGTCCAGGATAATGGACCCCCAGTGAGTGGATTTGGTGTGTGACAGGCTCCAAGCACGGTCTGTACTTAGTCGTGCAAAGCCTGGTTAAATATTGTGACAGGTTTGTGACAGCGCTGACAGCTGGGGACTGCAGGGAGATAGACCCACTGAGATGAACCATTTCTGATGATTTCTGCAGCAAAAACGGCCTGAGCAGCACTGCAAGTTGGTTTGCTGTTACCTGGCATCTCAGGAAGGAGTTTGCAAAATGCCCCTGGATCCCTGAAGTGCTCAAGAACAGGCTGGATGGAGCTCTGAGCACCCTGGGACAGTGGAGGTGTCCCTGCCCATGGCAGGGGGTGGCACTGGATGAGCTTTAAGGTCCCTCCCAGCCCAAACCATCCTGGGATTCTATGAAAACGAGCACATTGGTTATTTGGTGGGGTGTTCAGCCACTCAGGTTTGTTGAAGAGGACAAGTGGGAGGCCTGCAGCTGGTCCAGTCTCAGAAATGCACACAGTCCCAGTACCTAGCAGTGCCCCTCCCGCCACTTCAGCCCTGCCTGCACAGAACACAGTTGCTCACAGAGCTGCACCCAGAGCACTCAACGGGCTGTAAAACCAACTTCACGTAACTTTAACAACTTCTCTCTAAATGTTAGTGTGCCAGCTTTAAGGCTGGCATAGAAGCATTGCCAAAATAAATGTTTTAAAAAAACAAAACAACATTTTTTTTTTTCTTTTGAACTCTCAGTACTATATTTTGGTCACATCTACCAAGCATGTCTGTTCCACCTCCCCTGCACTGTGTGATAGCTCCCGCAGTATCTCAGTGTCTCTCAGGAGCTGGAACAGTCCTGATAGATCCCAGAAATTCCTCATCTGGCATTTCATGCAAAGCAGCTGCCTGAAAGCTTCACTAGCCACTAAACACAAGAGCTGCAAGAAAGTGGCTCTTCTCAGCCAAGTTTTCAGAAGCTTTTCTGATCCCTCACCCCTTCCGACAGCACACTTTCATCTCCCCTGTTACTTGCCAGATCGAGCCCTTGCCAGACGAGTCTTTGAAGGGCTGCAGCTTTGGCTTGTGCCATTTTGCACTTCAGTTAGTTATTACAAGTTGCTGTTAGCTTTTATAAGGTTATTTCAAGGACTTTTAGAGTAACATCAATTACTGGTCACTAACAGGTGCAGCCACTGGGAACAGGAGCATCCTGCACCCAATCACTCCAAGCAGAACGTGGTAAGGGACGGCAGCAGGTCTCATTTCCACCCACATTTTCAAAACTTCTTTCCTTTTTCTTATTCAACACAACTGCTAAAATACTTTCCAAGGTCCCTTTTTACCTCGTGCTCACTAAATACGAGCTGAGGGCCATCCACAGCAACAGCTCTGTTAGGCTCATTAACTATTCAATATTCCTAACACACCAAAAAATTCAAGGGTATCCGTGGTCCTCCCCTATACTTGAATTTCTATAACTTTAAGAGGCACAGTAAAAACTAATTTATAAGCTTATACATATTTAAAGCTGCAACACAGCCTCTTATGCACTCTATCAAAAAAAGCTTTGTTATCTTTATACTGCAGCATCTTCCAGTGGTTTGTAACACCTTTCTAACATATTCATCAGCCAGTCCCTACTCGTTATCACCACTGAGTACAGGTGATGGGCACTGAACACACTTAATTCCACCTTCCAGCAAGGTCTTCTGTGTCACAAGCATCAAACCCACTCCCAGACAGAGTTTTCCTTCTGGTGTTGTTGTGAAATCTTTAGTTATGCTGGTTATGCTGGTTATGCTTAAGGAAGTGCAGGCTACAGGAAAACCAGTTGGCAAAAATATGAATTTTGTCTTCAAGGATGTATGCTGTAGGTTAAATCTCATCATCCAACACAGAAAATACAAACCCTTTGATAAACCAGACTGTCAAACTAAAATACTAGCAGGTCACTGGCAAGCAGTCAGCTGGCCCATGTAACAAATTACAGTTTTACCTATTCCTAAACAGCATATTTTTCTGTTTTCTTAGTCAGAAGAATCATGAAAAAATCCCCAAATATCTTTCAACCTCAGCAACGCTTAGCATTACCTCTTAATCTAGATTTTTAGAACCACAGAAGAAACGCTGATCCTCAGCAGGAAAGAATGCATTTAGCATTATTCTGATAAATGTGAAGGGAAAGCAGCACATGAAAATTACCATAAGCAAAACAAAATTGACAGTTCCCACTCAGTAGGAGAGAAGATGAAGCTGAGAAAAGAAATGAAGTTAATACTGATGGTAACACGAAGGAGAAATGTTCTTTATACATGACAAACTTACCAGCACTGTTCGCCCTTGGGAAATAAAGAAATGGCCAGACTCCACAACGGTAAGGACAAGAGGGCCTGATTCTTCATTGGATTCAAACACCTTTAAAAGACAAAGGAAAACCTGGCCCTGCAAGCACAGACTCTACAGTTCCCATTTCTAGTGCCAAATAAAAGGTCTGAAAGGTTGCTGTTAGATGCTGGGTGTGTAATTCACATCTCACTAACGCACCTTGCCCTCTACTCCCACAGACAGGTGGCACATTAAATAATTTTTTCACTAATTATATTTCCATATACAGATTTAACTACTTTGAACAACCCTCTGGATTCTTCCACCTTGATCTCTAGATTTTAATGCCACAGGTTACTGCTGAATGAAGGAATAAAAAAAAAGTGGGCCACTAACACTCTGATGTGTTGTTATTAATAATTCATGACACAAAATCTCTCCCGATTCCTGCTTTAGCTCTGGACTCGCAAAAAGACTCCTGAAAGGCCTCATTTCTTCGTGTCTGCCTCACAGCAGAGCCAGTTACCCCACACCGCCCCGCCACCCTCCCTGCACCGCCGGCACCTTCCAAGAGGTGTTTTGCCCCTCATCGTCACCGTCCTTCGGGGGGAGGAAGCGACCGTAGCGCTTCAAGGGCCACGTCGTGGCGCTGCTGAGGAGGGAGGTGTTGCCGGCGCTGCCCGGCGCCGAAGCCAGCCCAGGCTCGGAGCCGCGAACGCCGCCGGCTGCCGCCATGCCGCGATGAGGGGGCTGAGGCGCTGAGGGCTCTGAGGGGGCTGAGGGGCGGCGGCGGGCAGCGCGCGGGACCCGGCCGGGAAGCAGGAGCCAATAGGAAGACGGAGAGGGCGAGCGGCGGGAATTGTTCGCCAATCAGAGCGAGGCGCGCGGGGGCTCGCGCTGCATCTTCTGTGGCGAACCGGCCGAACGAGGCGCGGTGGCTTCTTTCGCTTCAGTGGTGACGGGCACAGCGCCTAGCTGCCTCCTCTCTTTCTTCTCCTTCGTTCTTCTCTTCTTCGTCTCCCTCTCCAAGGGCAGCGAGGCTATAGCCTCCCCCTTCTCCCAAGCAGCCCCCGGCCGTGCCGATGTGGCGGGTCCGCCCGTCGGCGCCGAGTGGGGGAGAGGAGCGCGGACGCCTTGGCCGCCATTTTGTGGCGTGTGAGGGAGCGCGGGCGGAGCTGCGCAGCAAGGAGAAGGATGAGGGTGTGAAGCTGTCGGTGTCTGTCTCTGCCTTCTGTGACATGCCCCTGGAACCCGGCCAAGATGTCGGCATGCATCCTTCCTCAGGTGGAACGCGGCAAGTCCCTGTAAAAACGCTGTCCTACACTCTCAAGTCCCTTTCCATTTCTTGGTGGCATTCACTTCCTAGAGTTGCAACAGGGGTTTTTGTGGTACCTGAATTGGGCTCTGTCGAAAAAGCTGTTTTTGATGTGTGTGTGTGATGGTTTTAGCCAGCATGAGCCAACAGCTGGATTAATAAGTCAGAATTGCACTCTTCTCCCCATTTTACTCACTTTCAGCTATTAGGTGCTTCTGCAATGATGTAATGCCACACTTTCCCTGGGCAAGGAGTGATGGTGACACGACTGCACTTAGATATTCCATTTATAGTACATACCTTGGCCCATTAACAATAAAAATGTGCATGAGCTGGTCAAGATCATTAAAGGGGCACAGAGGAGCCAGGTACCATTCAGGACTGCCCTGAAATGGGCTTGTGGATGCCCATCACCATTAGCCACAGTCAAACCATCAGCTGCCTGGTGGTGCCATCCCAGTACCTTCAATTCCACTCTGTGCATTGCCCACTGCCAGCAGCATACACCTGACCAAGATGAAACCTGGCTAAATAGTCAAATTAGGCGGTAAAAATAAGTTTATGCCATTTTTTTTCTGCTTTTCTTTACCTGTATGCTTTGAATTGGTGATGGTGTGTTGGCTGATATAAATAAAGTCAAAATAACTATTGTCTCATCTGAAGTCAAACCTTCAGGGACGAGGTTAACTTATTAAACTGTGATGGTTTAATCTGCATGGCTTAATCTAGATGGTTTAATTAGAAAATATTAGATTGACATTTATGTCCTGTGGCCTTTGTGTTTTCCATCCGATGTCGCACCCGAGAGCCGGTTTAAGCATCCAAGGAACTATTTCCAAAATAAACAACTTTACAGTGTTTCCAAAAGGGAGGTGTTTATCTAAGCATTTTGCAGATAGGGAAAGGCAGGCAGAAAGGCATTAAATGACTTGACAAGGTCATCCAGAGACGTCGGTAATGAAACAGGGAATACGGCGTGGGCTTCCCAGCTGCCAGTTGCCTCCTCTAATCACTGCTTCCCCACGAGGCTTTCTCAAATTGTGCTTGTCAAACATTCAGAATTTGCCAGTAGACTTGGGACTTTGTGGGAATCTATAGAAGAAGCTGAACGTTTTTGTCAGGGAAAGATGTTACGAGTACATATAGGTGAAATATTTCCCCCTAGTTCAGCTGGAAACTGTTTGCAGCCTTTATTTTCTGTGGAAAACAGTTTCCAGTGTCTGTTTTCCAAGAGTGATTTCTGGCTTCTGCAGGAAGGAAACAAAAGGTTAATACTTTACTTAAAGAAAAATTTCAAAGTGTGGGTTTGAGAGAGGCAGATGGAAACCACGAGCATCAGATACTTGAATCTCCTCGTAGATTTTTGCTTTACTAGCCTCTGCTAGTTTGCTTCTACTTTCTGGAGATGAATGTGTGATTTTGCATATATACAAAGTCAAAGGAGCATTGTGTTGAGACCAATACACAAGCTTTTGCTGATTCTAATTTCCTTGGGAAATTGCATGATTAACTCTGGATTCAGAGAGTAGACATATAGGAAAATGGTTAAAATGTGTTTTGATTTGATTTTTTTTTTTTTGTAAAAGGTTACAGAGGCTGCCAGTTTTTAAAAATGACAGAATAAAATGTAGAAGAAAGAGACAAGTAAAAGCTGTCAGGAGACTGACAGGTTAAAATGTGTTTCATTAGAGATGAGATGGCAAATCCCATCTAGATGCCAAGGGTTTATCACTGCTGTGTGCTTCAGGTTTGCCTGAGACTTCACAGGCTGCAGTGGTACAAGTTCATTTTCTCGCTGCAGAACTATCTGCTCCTGTTAATAAATTAGAGAAACTGCCAAAAGCAGAGCTCTCTGTGCAGGGGCAGAGATCCCTTCTTACACCATATGGATTTGGTAATGTGTCAGTAGTTGTTAGAGGTACAACAGTCGATTTTGGTACTGGGCATTTTGCTGAACATTATTGATTTTTAATAATAAAGGTGGTGATAACAGCAACAATAAAATCACATCACCGTGACTTTGTTGTCAAGTGTGAGCACAGGTTTGCCACAAGTGCTGGGGATGGACTGGAGGAACTCACACAAATTGGACAAATAAAGTATTAACAACATCGAGGGTGCCAGATGCATGAAATGGATAAAATAAGCAAAAAAAGGTGCTTTTTAGCAATTCTGCAGGTTTTCCTGTGGTACTGACCACTTCCCCTCTGCTTCTCCCCAGCTGCGTTCAAGACATGAATGGGATCCCTCACAGTGGCATAAATCAAAGGCTAGTGAAAATGTTCTGTTCAGAATATTGGATTTATTGCTTTGACTTCTGTAATAGACAGTGCTGTCTTGTGCTTTGGTTGCTTTGTTAGTAGTTGTGGTATTTCCTCAGGTTCATTCCATTAATTAAGGTTTCCCATAGTTGTTCCTACTTTCCTGGGAATGTGATCTGCAGTCAGCAGCCTCCCTGCCCAGATCTCTCAGTGCTGCTGAAATTGCAGCATCTTGGATTACTGCACAGCAGTTCTGTGCCCTCCTCTCCCCAAAATACCTCATCCAGTTCTGTCAACACGAGTCAGCCTGGGGGCAGATGGACTCTGAGGTTTCTTACACAGGAATTCGAAGCCAGGCCCCAGCGTGGCTCTGGGCTGTGGTGCCGTGGCCTCGGCTGTCCTGAGGAGTGTCAGGTGTTCACACACCTCTGGGAGGCCTCGTTCCCCACCTGTGGCAACTGCAGGCACTGAATTTTACTCAGCACTTTTATCCCGTTCCACTTTTCTCCTTGACAGAATCTACCCCTTAGCAATAAGCTTTACATTTCCGCATGAAAAACTGAGACCAGATCAATGTGTTTCTGACGTCATGTGCTGCAAGGATCAGTGTAAGGTAGAAGTAAAGTCTGATGACTTGTGTTTGGCACCAGACTCCCACAGAACCTCGGAATGGTTTGGGGTGGAAGCTCAAAGCCCATCCAGAGCCACCCCCTGCCATGGGCAGGGACACCTCCCACTCCCCCAGGGTGCTCCAAGCCCCATCCAGCCTGGCCTTGGACACTTCCAGGGATCCAGGGGCAGCCACAGCTTCTGTGGGCACCCTGTGCCAGGGCCTCCCCACCTTCCCAATATCCCATCTGACCCTGCCTCTGGCAGTTTAAAACCATTGCCCCTTGTCCTGTCACTACCTGCCCGTGCAAAAAGTCCCTCTCTTTTTTATAAGCCTCCTTTAGGCCCTGGCAGGGGTTCTGAGCTCTCCCTGGAGCCTTCTCTCCTCCAGGTGAGCATCCCCAGCTCTCCCAGCCTGGCTCCAGAGCAGAGGGGCTCCAGCCCTCAGAGCAGCTCCATGGCCTCCTCTGGACTGGCTCCAGCAGCTCCAGTCTTTAATGTGCTGAGAACCCCAACTAATTTGCAGTTACACTTCACAGACTCTCTTTCCAGTGGCCATATCAAGATTAAGACTGGCTTGAGAATCCACCCTTCAAGCACCATGAGAATTAAAGTGTCCTCCCAGCTGAGTGTCTTCAGTTATCCTTTCTATTTTCAGAAGTCACTCAGTTGTAGTGTGTCTCCAAAGATTGATCCCCTAAGTTCACATCTTGTTTCTGTTTATCTAACGGGTGGCATTCCTAAATAATCACACTCCTCAATGACACCTTCACTAGATGGTCTTTAAGGTCCCTCCCAACCCAAACCATTCTGTGCTTCTGTGATTTTACTCCCAAGAATTACGTAATCCGTGAAGGTGTTTGAGCTGTAGGGGGCAGCTGTGGAAGCTCCCAAAGCAGTGCCTGTCGTGTGCCCACGTCGTTCTGGGACAGACAGAGGAGCCGTGGGGGTCTGTGTATCGTGGTTATCACTGCCGTGGGATGTGCTGGAGCGTTTCAAACAGAGCACAAGCTGGGAACAGCTCGGAGGATAGAGATGCCAGCAAAGCCTTTATCTCCTGAGGGCTGTGTGGCAGGCACTGCAGAGCCCTGGGCCAGGCCTTTGGTGAGCAGCTGCTGGGGACAGAGAGCAGAGTTGTCCTCTGTCCCTCAGCAGGGACGCACCACAGCCAGCGTGAAGCCCCGACTTCGTGGGGTCTCTGACCTCGTGGTGTGATGTGAGACTCTGCTGCATAAAGCCTTGCACTTTTTCCAGGGAAGGTCGCATTTGTTCAAAACATAATTTATTTGCATTTCCTTTATTTCCTTTCAAGTTGTCTAACTTTAGCACTTGGGGCACAGATGAAGGAGCTGCTGCCTCACAGATTTTTAATTTACATAAAAACCCCACCCACAAACACCCTTCACTGTCAGTGCATCCATTTTGCTGAGTGCTTTTCATTTTCCATGACCTTGAAAACATAAGGGCGTTTATTAATTAATTCAAATTTACAGCTGGGTGGAGGGGAGAATTGCAGATTGGAGATAAGCAATTTGTTGTGTGCCCCTTATTTGATGAGGATTGTAGGAGAAATAGTCCAAGCCATTGCCAAGACTTCCCATCCCAATCAACTCTGCTTTTCATTTAACCACTGGGTAAGGAGTGATCCTCGCAGGAGGAGAACTTAGAGGGATTGCTGTGAACTGAATTCCTGGCAGTCTTGGATATGGACAGGAGCTGGAATTATCTCTGCTTTTAACTCTTGCGCTGATTAACTCTGAACTTTTCCTAAAGTAAACCTTTACATACTGCTATATAAACACGGCAGTAATGGGAATTCTGACTTGGACAACTCTGTCCAAGTTTGTTTCTTCTGTAAAGAAAAATTGATTTTTTTTTTTCCCTTCAGGTTGCATTTTACTGATTTTAGCAGTTCTTGCAGTGAGCTTGTAGAAGAAAATACATCTTTGATTCTTTCTTTAAGCCTCAGTCCCAAAGCTGATGTCAGGGAGAGTTATGTGTGCATAAAGAGGAAGAAAATGTCTTGAACTTCTGTGCATTCTCAAAGAAGGATATTCCCTCCTCACCACCCTAATTCTGAATTCTCTTTCTAGACTACTGGATTATCATGTGTTCAACTGAGGATTTAGTGGAGCAGGTGAGGAGAGGACTCGAAATATGTCTAGCTGGTGTAATACATCTGTGCTTCTTTGTGCCTGAATAGAATAAAATGAAACAGAATATTATATTTCAGCTCCTGTTCCTAACATACAGCCTTTTAAACGAGAGAAAAAAAGTCTAATGATAGTGACATGAGATTTTGACGTGCACCTGAGCAGCTGCTGTGCCTTCCACTAAAAAGTGTGACACTGAAACCCACCTTGCCACGTTCAGCTGTCCCTCTGACACCTCACCTGGAATCTGTGTCACACGAGAAGGAGCCTTTAGTCCCCTGAATCCCACACTGGTTAGGAAGCAAGCAGCAGAATGCTAATAAATTTAATTTACTTGCTTCATCTCCCCTGTGTTTTATATTAATATGAACAGCATTACAGGAGCAGGGATGTGCTTATATAACAAAATGTTCTCCTTCAGCTTAAGGTTAATGTATTTACCACACATGGAATGGGGGCTCAGTCTCCTGCAGCAGGATACCAGTAACTTGTGGGGAAGTTGTACTGCCTGCCAGGAGCCTCTGAGCCAGGGAATGGGATCTCACCTCTGTGCAGCTTCCCCAAATCCTGTAGTACCAGACACTGGAGACGTTCCCGTCTCACCACAGATGGCACAGTGGGGATGTGTAGGAGAACAGTATTGATCCAAAGCATGGATTTTCCTTGTTTGCTTTCGTAGCCTAAAACACAAATAAAGGCCTGATTTTTCTCCATCACTCAAAGGCTCCTGCCTTGCCATTGGATTGCATATGGTGCAGTGTAGAAATGATGCTGTGCTGTAATGTACACTGGTCTGTTCTCGTTAATTAAAATGAGAGAGATTGATCATTTTTTCGTGTCAGCACTGTGGGTCAGGTTCCCTTCAGCCCACACGGATGGAGTCTCACTGGTGGCAGTGCAGTGAACAGCACAGCAGAGTTTGACTGACTCACAGACACCCAACCTAAAGGGATGTGCCGTGACATTATCTTCTCTCAGTCAGCACCAGGCACAGGGTCCCTCCCTGTTCTGGGGTGCTCTCTTCCTGTACATCATAAGAAATTAATCTGTGAAACTGTGACACGTGCAAATATGAGTATCCCATCCTCCCGCTCTCCTCCATTGTCCCTGACTTCACAGGGGACATTTGCCAAATGGGCAAGCAGGATTCAACTTCGGGCATGTCTTCAGGATAGTTTTATAACCCATTTTCATCTCTGAGCCTGCTTTTGTACCTCTTGGACATGCGCTGGCTTTGTTTTCCTGTAGTTTTACAGACTCAAGATAAAACCACCATTTCATAAGCATGGAATAGCTTCTCTGTACTCCGTGTTTTTGTTAATTTTAATACAGAAGGCAGCTGCTCAGTTCAGTCTAATTTATTTTCTGCATGAAAACTGAGAGATATCATTCTGTGCAGAACCTGGGCATGATTCTGATCATCCAACAAGTTCACAGCCCAATTTTGCCAGTTTCAGCTGATTTTTTCTGATATTGTTTGATAGAAGGTAAGAGTGAGAGCCTCACTCAGTCTTATTTATTGTTGTTACACAAAACCTGGATAGACAGGGATGCAAATAAATCCAATCTTAGTTGTTATTCTCAGCAAAATATCAAGTGTGATAGCTGGAATGTCATTTGTGATGGAAGAGATTTTGTTTTCCTATCTCAGCTTTCCAGAGATAGAGTATTTGCTAACGTTTAACAACAGCCTGATGTCAGTGGAAAACTCAGATGCCATTTGACATAAGCTCTCACATTAATCAAGAAAAATGTAAGTTCTGAGAGGCATTTCTGCTACCTGAACAGAAATGAGGCTTGGGGGTCACAGTGGAAGGTTGGAGATCATTCTCAAGCTGCTTTTTCTCTTCACATGCTGCAAAATGATGTTTTCAAACCACAGCCCCTTTCCAAAAAAGCATTTTCATGGCTTCACCACATTAATTATAAAGGTAGATGTAAAAATGTCTTAATTCCAGCAGTGCTAATGTCAAATAATTGTCAATGCTTTAAGAGGCTGACAGAGAATTTTTTAACTTGAGGGTGAAGGACTGGAAAGGAACGGTTTTATACTTATTGTGCTGTCATTCCCAGTGCCTCAGAGCCTGTCTCCTGTGCTGTGTAGTGTGACTCTGGGGCTGACAGCCACTGCTGTAGACAATCTGCACATCACCTAAACTTTCTACCCTGCTGGCCTTTATTCGCCCAAAAGATGATTTTGGCGATTCCCACGTATCCTTCACCAGGGCTTTCTTCGTGCTCCCTGTAGCAGTGAGGTATCATCCAGGCTCCTGCATTAAATTCCCTTCAGACCAGAGAGCTGGAATGCTGGAATTGCCTGTTTGGCTGGGAAGCAGCCTGGAAGTCGTCTCCAGGATTTGTGCTTCTGCCATGAAAGTCCAGAGAGTCTCAAGGACACTTCAGTGCCACGAGGAAGGTGCTGAGTGAGGTGACCCTGCTGTTATCAGGGTGAGTGCTGTCTTCTTTTGTAGACATCTCACTGGTGGAACAAAAGCCATTACACCACAGAGGCCCAGGACTTAAGATAGTAACAGAGGCAATTGGAGAGTTTTAAAGGTATTACTGGGCAGTGCACAGCAGGCTCACGTTCGCAAGTGAAGTTAAGCACTGTTCTTAATAAGAAACAACGAGCTTTTGAATCTGTCTGGGCTTTTCTTTCCATTCAAAGCCATCTGTACCTGATCTCCCCCAGTACGTGTAAGTTGTCCAAGGCTTCTTAAAGTTTTATAAAGTAAAGTAGGATGCATTAATCTGAGAATTTCTTGTGAAACAAAGAAAAAAGGTATTTCATATTTTAAAAGGTTTTATTATTTTTAAGAAAAATGCGTAAAAATACAGAGCACACACCTGACTGTACAGAAACAAACAATTCATCTACGGGTCTCTTTGCCATTGGGTGTTGTGGATGCCAAATATTTACATGGATCTGAAAAGTAATTGGAGAAATGCAAGGGAAGAAAGCTGTGATGGGCCATTACAGGTGGAGGTGATAACCTGGAGCCAAAGGTTGCTGAAGGTTTGAGAGGATAGCAGGGAAGTGTTTTCATAGGATTTTCCTGCCAAACGCTCCCAGCAGTGGCCACTGCCCCCTCAAGGTATCCAGGGAGGTGGTGGATTCTGAGAGAAGTTTCCCAGGCACTTCCTGGTGCTACGGAGGGCAAGCTTGGCTGACAGGAAAGTCTTAGTGCAGCTTTGGGGAGAATATAAATAAAAAATGAGGAGGTAAAAACAGGACTGGAAGAATGCAGCCTGGCACATCACATGGGTGTGGTGGTCTCCCTCTTTCTCAGAGGAAACAGGAGCCTGGAGACCCTGTGAAGTGCATCAGGAATGTGCCCACCGGCTGATGCTGGAGGCTGGACTCTAAACAAATCTTTAGTCTGCACCTCTGTGTCTGTTCATCTACTCCATGAACCTTTTCTTACTCAAAATCCCATTTTTCTAGTTGCTTCTTTGAGTGATAGAAACCATGCAGAAATTTATGTCGTATTAGCCATGTATAATATGCAGGAAATCACATCAGGCACAAAACCCAGGCACCATCTTTATTAATACTACAGTTTGGGGGGAAAAAAAAGAGATATTTTATTCATCCTTTTAAAAGAGAGGAATAAAATCCCTTTATTCATTCTTTAAAAATATCCAGACAACTGAAACTAAAAGAAACTCTCAGCATATCATATCCAGCAGCTGGGGAAGTGAATTTTGCACGCAGCACGCGCATTATCCATTCCAGCAGCGTGCACACCTTTATCCTCTGTCTCCTACCTGCTTTCATAATGAGCCTTCCAGAAGCAAGAACACATGTCCTGAAACAATTTCTGGGGGTTACTTAATTGCTCAGTGACCTTTTCTAGATTTATCAAATCTCTTAAGCTCAAGCACCACTCATCAGTATTTAATGTATACCATGAAGTGCCACTCAATTTTCAAATACTTATTTCTGAACTTAGTTATTATTTCCATGAAGAAGGATTTCCAAATGACTCCCTGTTGGTAGAATGCAAGCAGATGAAACTGGGTAAATCCTCAGCTACCTGAAAGATGCCAGGAGACAACCAGCAGGGTCACTCTGTCACACGTTTTGAACTCAGAATTTTGCCTCAAAATGGTTGTAAATTAGTGAAAATGAGCTTCAGAATCAGAGGATCAGAGACAATGCTCGGGGAAAAAGCGTGCAACAGATGTTGTGAACTTTCCCCCACTGAAACCCATATAAAGCAATGTTTGCATGTCACACTATCTAAGTGTTGTATCACGTGCTCATAAATCTGGAAATGAATAATATTTTCTCCTGACCAAGGTCTCTGAAAAAAAATAACAATCGAGAATTGATAGGTGAATGTGAAGTGGCAATGAGATGATTTCGTATCAGCATTAGTTCATGAGCCACTTCATCCCCTCTTTGGTTCTAGGATGGCAGAGGCTTAGACACTCATAGTGTGTGCATTACATTTCCCAAACTCCAGTTTGTGAGTCTGAGGGCTAGAAATACAACTCTTTTTTACAACAAAGGTGAGAATATCTGTTAATTATGTGACACTAAGAACTGAAGGCCTCAGCAAATGTTATAGCTTTAAAATTTAATCTGGGTCATGTGCCAGAGTGGTCATGATACTTACTATTATTGAAGTATGGATATATTATTGCAAGGGTGGAAAGAACATTCCAGAAAGAAATGTCCAAAAAGGAGTTAAATAAAAAGAAGACAAAATGCTCCTCTGTCTGAGCACTTCAAACCACTCCCTGAAGCTGTGAAGATCCAGAAGACACTGGCAAGTCATTGCTGGTTAAAGGGAACAAGTCAGGGTGCTCAGGTTCCAGCTGATGACTTTTCTTATATGAGAGTTTACAAATTCCATTACACCCATGCTAACTTCAGAATTGTTCTTGCTACCTTCCTCCATTGAAGTGCATTGCTTGAAACTTGATAAAATAGCAAAAGTAATTATAAATTTGGCTGGGAGACAGGAGCTATGTCTGCTTGGATCTGTGGCTGTTCAATATTCATTTTTCTTCTTCCTTTTGCACAGTGACAGGGCACAATTTATTTTTACAATTGTATTGAGGTATTTTGTGGATGCTCTCAGAGGAGCAGTTTAGTTGGAATCTTCTCTCTGTACTACGACGCTGTTGTTGGTCAGTGCTTTTATTCATACCCCAGAGTCCAGAGCTCCAGGAAAAAAGGACTGCTCTAAGGAAGAGGACAGTTCAGGATGCAGTTTCCTGGAGGAGTAAGGATTCTGTTGGGAACATGCAGCCTGATTTGAAGATGATGTCGAAGTTCTTGAATGAAGTCCTGAATTTAGGGAAGCCCTGGCTGATGGCCTGCAGAGTAGGATAGATGGAGCAGTTTCTCTGTCAGGCATTGCTGTGGCCAGGGAGAGCTGTTCCTGCAGGGTTTCATGCAAGTGGCAGCTGCAGGGCTTGAAGCAGAAAGATGTGAGTCTAACAGGAAAACACTGCAGTGTCTCAAAGCTGTTTTGAATTAGGGTTGGGTAGGAATGATTGTTCCTGCTGGCTGCTGGAGGAAGGTGGTGGAGTCACTGTCCGTGCTGTGAGGAATGCCTGGGGGTGTGGATGGTGGACACTGCTATTGCCTGGCCAAGCCCATGCTTACCTGGCACCCCAGGGAAGGAAAGCGGGTGGTAGGAAACGTTAACAGCCTCACAGCAGTGAGCTGAGGGGAGGTGGTGCCTTGGAGTGGCTACCTAGAACAGAGGCTAGACAAGGTTAAGAGAATAAAAGTGAGTATTTATTAAAGGCCTTCAAAAGGAACACCTTGAGCAGTCAAAAGCCTCCAAGAGGGGCTACACCCAGGATGGACAACGGTCACGAGTTTTACAGACAATTATAAGTTTGGTCCATTTACATATCAGGGGTTAATCCTCCAATTACAGCTTCAGATAATGAAGTCATATACCCCCAGTTTGCTCACCCCCCCATTCAGTTTTGTTTATACTTTTTGGGCCCGAGGCCGTAGGGTGTCCTTGGATCTCAGGCCTAGAGGAATTGTTTTGTCTGACTAAAATGTGTAGACAGTATTCAACACTTTATATGGAGTTTAGAGTTACGCACTAATGAAGTACAGGATATGAAAAACATAAAGGCTAAAATCTTAAGGCATCAGAGGTACAGGTCATGGCAGAGCAACTCATCCCTCTCTCCAGTACACAGGTGCCAAACCCACTGGAGGATCCTGGAGGAGATGGCAGGAAGGAGAAGGGCTCCCGTGTTTGCTTGCAGCCAGGCACCTGAGTGAGGTACTCTTGTCTGAGGCTGGCGCTGACTCCTGCCGTAATGTACTGGGGTATTTTTACTCGAAAAGCACAGTCTGAAAAGGCTAACTTGTTCTGCCATGTATAGCAAATGATCCGTCTGCTGAGCCACCTGGAAGGCCTCTATTTTTAGGCTCTTTCCTCGGAGCAGTTGTAACTTGAATTGACATATTGTTATCCAAAAGCATGGCACACGAGGCAGGAATATGTCTGGAGCCACGCAAGCCACCGATCGTTAGCAGCACTGGGAACAGGGGCCTGGCAAGAGCCAGTTTGCTTCTTCCAAGCGGGAAAGCAAGCACACAGGTTTAACTAGTACAGGCCTGGGAGCAAGCACACAGGTTTAACTAGGACAGGCCTGGCTTTCAGCAGGCAGAGCTGAGCAGCCTGAACAAGTCAGTCCTTGAGCTCAGAGAGGGGAGAAGGATGAAGGACACCTTTGATGTGAGTGGGCAGAGTTCAGCCTGTCAGTCACCAGTTGCAATGAGCACACCCGAGCGCCTGCGGCCTGGAGCACGCTGCTGAAGCCTGAGCTGTACAGGGAAGGGATGAGGTTTTGGTTAACATTTTGCAGTGAGTTTTTTTCTTTTTTTTCTTAATTAAGACATCTTTTTCCCAGATCTTCACACTTCTTCCTCACTCCCCAGCTCCTTACAGTCCATGGTCACAGAAGCCCCAAGAGCTCACATAGGCAGTTCTTTTCAGGGCCACTGTCAGGGTACAATCCCCTAATCTTCAGATATTTCCATATTTTCTTTCTATATGTTTGACTTTGAATATTGCTGTATTAAATCACACTCTATTGCGCTGACAGATAAATCCTTATTTATCACTTTGCCAATCTTAGTTTCATTCCCACAAGGAATTGGCAAAGCTTTCCTATCTGTGGATCCTCAGGAAGTTAATTTGAATTGCTTTCTGTGTGTGTTTCTCCGTGGGTGCAGGTGGACATTTCTGTTTGCTTTCTTACCAGTGTTAAATGCTGGATCCAGGGAATTTTGGCTCCTTTTTCCCAGATCAACTTTGACAACAACTCTACCATGACAGATTTGCTTGGAAGTCTGATTTCCTGATTGTTCTTGTTGTGTTTTGAGAAGAGGGAAATGTAATTTCTGCCCCAAATTCTAGTTCTGCAAGAAGCCACTGGTGAAGCTTTGCCAAATGGAACCCCCGTGCATTCCCAGGAAAGCAGAAGCACCTACTGGTGTTGGGCTTGTGTATCACTTGTACAAATGTTTGCAGTTCAGGTGCTAGTTGTTATTAAACTGTGGACAAGGGAGTACTTTGATTCCAGTCAGTCAATTTGCAACAGCCTTTCCTTGCTTTGAAACACTGTCAGAATCTCAGCAGTCCATACCCTGCCTCTAAAAACATGCATTCATTGAGTTTAAAATGATTTCCACTTAGCTTTCTGTTGGGAGTGTATTATCCAGCAGTTGGAACTGACTGGAGGAGTTTTCTTCTGTCATACTTCTCTGCAGCAGTAGCAAGGTGAGGAAGTCAGCAGAATGCTGGTGTGTTTGGTTTGGGGCTTTTTGTGGAGCTGCTGTGTGTGCTCCAGATGTGCAGTCAGATCCAGAAAACAAGGATTGTGAGGCACTTCACTGCTGCTGAAGTACAGAACTGTTCATATATAAATATATATACACACCTCAGCTCAGCAGCACTGCAGCTGCTCAGAACCCAGGGTAATTGTGGGACACACTTTGACCCCACTTGTCAAAACAATCAGTAACTCAGGGAGAGGATTTCTACCCAGGCTGCAGCATATTCCTGTGGGATATGGAAACTTCTCCCCTGTGTAATGGAGGACGTGATTAATTCTGACTGTGCTGACACAAGAAGGTTATTGAATAGGATTTCCTTGTGAATGGCACATCCATTCCCAGAAAAAAACCATTACAGAGACGTCAGACACACTCCCATTGTATTCTGAACACCCACCCCAAGGCTGCATAAAACCAGCTCAGGGTGTTCGTAATTAAAGTTGCAGAGAAGCATCTGCAAACTTGTGCATTTCATAGTAAAAACAATCTGAAGACTCATTTATTGAAGGAAAATATGAACTCTGCAGCCTCCCTGAGTGTCCTCAGTGTCTGTGTTCTCAGTAGCCGTGGAGCTGTGCCTGCGCTGACTGTGGAGAGAGATGAGTCAGTGACTTAGATCTGACTGCAGGCACCCAGGTCTGGTCAAACAAATCCCTCATGAGCAATGCATTCATCACTGTTACCCTCTGGAAGGGAGCCAAGGACCTTGACGGCTCTGGGCTCCTTCTGCCTCAGTGCGAGGTGCACGACATCCTGACATCTGACACCAAAGCTGTGAGGTGGAGCTGCCTCCAGCTGACCTGCACATGCTTTCCCCCTACTGAGAGGAGGTAAGAACCAGGGACAGGTATTACTCACGGTGCTCTAAGCGCTCGGAAAGGTATTTTGGTGCGAGGCAATGGATGTAGCATTCCCACTGAATTCCCTAAGATTTACGTGTGCATTAATGCTGCACTGACAGCTCCCGTCGGCAGCACTCACCTTGCTGTTGCTGCATTAAGCTCACTGCAGGCAGTGGAAAGATTTGCAGCTATTGAAAACCAGGGAGAGTAATTGTTACCTCTCTATGAAGTTCTGAAATGCTCCTTTAGCAACTGTTGGAAAGCTCTGCCCATGACTCACAAAGGCTTCTCTCTTTTATGCCTGTTCCTGGCAGGGCCATTGTGGTGGAGGGAGCAGTGTCCTTGGGGAAGGCAGGGACAGCTGGGGACACCATGGGACACTGCCGGTGCCACAAGAGAACCAGGGACACCAGCACAGGGTCCTGCAGCAGGATCGTGTCACTGCAGGGCCCTTTTGACTGCCCGCTTTATTCCCTTGGAATCTCCAAATCATTCCCTTGGAAGGAGCTTATCATGGTCATAATACAAAAGGGTGCTTGACAGAGCACAAGTCTCAAGTAAGAAAAGCAAATTGATTATTTCTGCCATCTCATGCATAGACTGGACACCTTCTAGCTAGAATATAAAGAGGATTCTGTGAAGGATCAAGAGATCCTGTACAGTTTCTTTCCATAAGAAGTTTCAGGTACGTGGTAGGTTTGGGAATTTATTGATCAGCACCCTGAGTCCCTGCTGCAGCTTTCTAGGAGCATCAAGCACCTTAGGAGAATATCCATTAAGATTCTGGATGCTAGTAGAAGTCTCATGGTTAGTAGGAGAATGATACTAAGATTAAGAATTAATAATTAAGAATTACTAACTGTTAATACACATAAAAAGCCTCAGTGCATAGAGCCATTGGAAAGGAAGTAGTTCAGAAAGTTTTCTGTCCTCCAGTAGTCAAGAATTAGGCTGGGGGGAGGTTGAATTTCAAGTACTTCTTAATATTTCATATACATAAGAGCTGGATATAACCTACAGGTCACTAATTATTCAGTAGCCACTAATTAAACCCTGCAAATGCATAAATCAACTAAATTGTGTTATTATTTCTATTGTTGTTAGTGTGAAATCCTAGAATCATCCTTTTACTTGGATAGATCTTAACTGATCAAGTAAGATTTTTTCCAAGTAAAAAGTTCATAAAATTAAATGTTATTTTCAGTGTTGTGCTTATTTTAGAATTTAATGGGATTCCGGGCAGCTGCCTGTTCTATTTATTTCTGCTTTTGTATATTAATTGGTTATATCATTCCTTCTGCCTCTGAGGTCTGGAGGTGGAAGCTTTACAGCTTAATTAATCAGTGCTTTTGCTATATTAATGTCATTGTGGAATCTGGAATTGGATGGGGTTCTTCTCCTGCTCTCAGCAATGGTGAGAGCCATTTGTGGGAAGCTTCTTTTCCAAAGCGTGCTCAGCTTCGGGTACATGGGCTTAGCTCCGCTCTCACTGAGCGAACAGCCAGGAATCCATCCCAGTGTCATCAGTGCAGACACTCCAGAATATCTTACATTAAATCAGATTTTGAAGAATTCATTGATCCACCTTCTGTGGTGGCATAAGGGATTCCAATTGCCTGTGCCATCTGGAGAGGACACTTGGATCATTTCTGCCATGTAAGCAACAGCGCACTTGGAGAAATCTGATGTATTTTAAGTTTTTATCTCTGGCTGAGCTTGTCGCCTGTGGCAGTTTAAATACAGTTCCTCCAACAACGTAGTTACATCCCTGTTTTTTCTTTCTTTTGATTCTCAAAGTATTTGGTCGTTCTTGAATGCTGCATCTTCCAAATCAAGAGTACAAGGCAAACATCACAGATTCATGTTCTTTATTTGGGGGGTAGTGGTGAAAGATAACATTTGTAGGTGTGGAAAAACATTGAGTGAATTGTTAGGCAGACATTATTTAAAAGGTTTTATGTCTTTCATGTGTTTGCTGTTTAATGAACATCACACTTTGATTCTTTGAGAGTTCTGCTTCCAAATCCCCATCTTGGTTTTGACAAGATAAAACATCGGACCACCAATACTAAGTTCAGCTTGAGCTAAAAGACCAAGTTAGAGAAATCAGTAATTGCTAGTAAAGGAGCACAAAAGGAAATGTGTATCAGACTCAGGCCAGTGGGGTGTACAAAATATTGCCAAGGCTGGTGGGTGGTACTTTATGGCTAATACGTACCTCAAACAAACAAAGAACCTCAAAAGCGTCTCTTCGGTGGGGGAAAAAAGTGAAAATAGATGGTGTAGAAAATGCCTTTTTATCCCAGTCTGATTATCAACAGGGTGCCTCTGTCCAAGACATCATCAATTATACCTTTTCCCCCAGAGCTGTTTACTGATGTTTTCAAGAGCTCTGTGTAGTAGCAACAACAACAACAACAAGAAAGGCTCAGCGAAGGGGCCTTTTCCCCTTCAGGTACAGAGCGGAGGATCTATTAGTGGGAGGAGATGCTATTTTTGAAGCATTCCCACTGTCCCACTTATTCACTGGTCTCATTCGTCCATCTACCTTTCAGAAACCTGTAACAATGCAGGCAGAAAGCCGTTGGACAGACAGATGTGCGTGTCTTGCTGCTGTTTAATGGGTGCTGGGTGAATGAGCTCGAAAGGCCCTTTCCGTGTCAGTCCCTGCCCCAGTTCCGACCTCGCCACGTTGCTGCGGGATGTGACACAAGGATCCAGCACGGCTGCGGGGGCCGCTGGGTCCCTCTGCTGTAAAGTGCTGCCGCTGGCAGCAGGGAGGCACAGCGACTGCTGAGCAGCTGAGATGCTCAGAGTTAATGCCGTTCTGAACTGCGGGGAAAAGTCGTTTATTTCTAACCACCCTGAAGGGCTGAATGGTCCAAGGGCCACAGTCCCATGGGTGCATTCCCTGCTCCAGGCAATCCTGCTCTGGGGGGCTCCGTGGTTTCGGTGGGGCATGAGGGTGTTTGAACAGCTCAGGTTTGATCCAGGCTCTATTGTCCATCCAACAGTTCTAGAAACTGCAAGTGCCCAAAGCAGTGCACGAATCCTGACCTTCGTTTTCTCTGGGTAAACTTAAGAGCAAGGCAAGCAAAGGGCCCCTGAGTGTGTGACAAATCATCCTCACAGATAGATCTGCTCTGGCTTTAAGGCAGGTTTGTTCCTGGACATCTTCCCCAGTGTGGGAGCTACGCTTGAAATTTACTTTGCTTAGTAACTGTCTAGTGCTTGGATTGGAAACAGAGATGGTGTCACCTTGGGGGAGTCATGGAATTGCATATAACCCTATTTGCAAGTTCGGGATATTAAAATCCTCTTCTCGAAGAAGGGCAAGAAGAAGTCTATTAAGTTCCCTAGGAGGCAGACTGCTGGGAAATGAGCATCATTGCAATTCACATGCTTGAGTGAGACATGAGTACAATTTGCTGTGAGCTCTGCAGCATGAGCAGCATTTTCTTCATTCTATTGTACTGAGATTTTATAATTTCATTACTTTAAATTGAATAGGACATGAAGGCAAATCCATCTATGGAATAGAAGCATACTTCAGTGCATCCACTCATCCTTTAATATCTTTAGACAGGGGCACATCCCATTGGAAGTAGTCTGTGCTCATGTTGTGAAAAGCTGAATCTGGGAAACTGAGGCATGCATCCTTCAGATTACTCACCTGCCCAAAAGCCTGTGCCCTCTTCAAATTACACTCCCACTGAAAATGTATGGTTTTCATAATGATAAATATTTAACAGCCCTGAAGAATTCCAGACTTCTGCATATTTATCAAATGATTCAAGCAGAAAACCTTGTCCTATCCTTGAATGCGCTGCTCTAAAAAGGGAGAAAGTTTGCTTTCCATGGCTCATTCAGTTCTTAATAGGCAGGGCAGTTTTAGTCTGGGAGCAGCCCTGAAATCATTTAGTGCTCTCAGTGCAGTCATCAGGTGCAGACATTGTTTCTGGCTCTCTGCAGGTGGAGCAGTGTGAGCTGGCTTTGTTCTTGAGGCTCTGGTTGCCATTGCCATTCCCTAGTAGCCTTTTCTGAACCCTGTCCCAAATTCATGAAACACTCCTTACCATATCCCCCACCCTGGTTAGCCCTGAGACCATCATTTCATTTTGTTACTGCCAGCGAATTCCATGATGAACGTATGCAAAAGGAGAGAACTACAAATGAGAAGGTGATCATGGAAGAATTGCTCCTTCCATTCCACCCCCAAGCATCCCACCCCTCTCATGCGCACACCCCTTGCCCTCACAGAGAGGTGGAATTGCTGGAGGAGCAGGAAGGGCCAGGCTGTTCCACAGGGAAAGGCAAGCCAGCAGCTGAGGGAGCCATGGCACAGGCAGGGGCAGCATCCTCCCCAACGGGGCACAGCCTCACAGCGCCTCAGCTGGGAAAGCAGGACAGGGCTGGTGACCCTTACAGGTCCAGGAGTCAGAGAACTCAGGAACAAACATGGAAACAACGGAGCTCGGGGCAGGACTGGATGCAGGACCGAGGATCCCAACACCACAGCTTGAAGAGAGATCTGTCACTAAAAGATGAGTGCTCCCTTCAGCCTGCCTGGCACTGGGAATGCAGGGCTGCCGTTCCCTTCATTCCAGTGACATGAATCTCCTAAAGCCAGTCACAGCCTGACCATCCCAGGCAATTTATGGGAAAGCAGTTCTCTTGTTTGCTAAAGTGTCACACCAAGGCAATTCGAAATCCGGGTTTATCTGCCCATTTCTTTAACTGCTGTTTCCTGCAAATTCACAGCACAGAATAAATGAAGAGCACGTAGTAATAAATCACTCTTGTTGAGGCTGCTTGGTGTCCGAGCACTGCAGCCAGAAAGAGATGTCACACCTTTGTTGTGGTGACACTGAAGGCAGTGAAGGATGGTGCTGCCCCCTCCCTCAGCGCCAGGCAGGAGATTCCAGCTATCATATCTCTTCTGTCCTTGATGTGTGCCAGCTGCCATTCATTAAGCAGCACTGGAGAATTTGCATCCATCCCCAGCACATCTGATTTACTGACCGAACACTGGGAGCCTTTTCTAAAGGAAACACCTTGTTCCTACCCTCCTTCACACACACAGCAGCTCAGCGTGGAGATATCTTTTCTTCCTTAATTCCTAACTATTTAATTTTGAGGCACCCCAACAGCTGCCTTGTTTCCTAACCACTTTTGGAGTGTTCATATTTTACAGGCTCTTCCATGGACAGCTCCAGAGCGATCCTTTTAGACATGGCAGCTTGGCTTCTGCTCCACAGGATGCTTTGCTCCAGTTCAAGGCTAAACATTAGGCTGTTCCCCAAAAGTCCTTATTTCAATCAGATGCTCCAGCTGAGTGCTGAGCCCTTTCAGTCCCGCACAGGAGAAGCACTACAGAGTTTGCTTGTTAAGGGAGAAGCCACATTTTCTCATTTGGTACTGTTTAGTCATGGGTCCCGTGCCTTAGGGCTGCCTGAGGCATTGTCTCTACAAAAGCTGTTTTAAAACAGACTTTGCATCAGATTTCTGAGAGTTAAAGATGATCTGGCAGTGTTTAGTGCCATTACTGTTCTTCTTTGTGCTCCCTATTTTAGCACGTTCTTAGGAAGAGAGCTTTGTGATAATCTCTCCCTAATCCTGCAGAAACCTGTTTTTTCCTGGGCTGCTGAGGGCTCTGGTGAGGAGAGGTTGGATTTGGGATATAGATGCACTTGGCAGCATGGTCTTTCTTACACCTGATGGACTCTTCCAGATCAGAGGGATGATCACTCTGATTCTCAGCCTCTTCTTTGGAACTCATTATTGGTTACTGAGAAGTGTCTTTGAAAGGAAGGGGTTCTTCCCCAGCTAAGCCGTGGTGGGTTTACAAACCTATTTGGTTTCCTTTTTGGTTTTCATGGGAAATGAGTCCCACTTCTGCCTTCAATTCAGTGATCAAAGAGAAGGCAGCTGCCTGAGTTACGGCCTGTGTCCTCCAGAAGAAGCCAAACACTCCTGTGGAGGTTAGTACATTGAGTTTTGTACCAGTTTGAGCTGAACTACAGCTGGCAGCCCAGGAGCAGAGGGGTGCTGCATCTTTTTGTTCTCCCAAGACATCTAATTTTCTAGAAGAGGATATAAATATTAACAAATAATTGCTGTTCTGGTTAAGAAAAGAACCCATTTTCCATCATCCCAGGAGCAGACATTGATTTCTGTAGAAATTCAGCAATCTCTGATCCAGAGAACAGACCTGTTCACTATTTATGACTTACACTGAATGGTTTTCTAAAAAATAGAGTCAGGGATTTGATCTTGAATGATTCATGGAAATCAGAAAAAAGGTCAGTCCCCAAGAAAGTCTGATAAGTATTTCAGAATTGCAGCAGCACCCTCCCAGACTGTATTCCTGGCTCAGTTATCATCTTTGAACTCTCCATTAGTCCCTGATTTCTTTCTGTCTTGCCCATAACCATCCTGACTAAATCCAGGGACAGGCAATTCCATCACTGTCTCCATTAAGCTCCCAGCACTCGTTCCTGAGTTACCACAACAACAAGGATTACGTGACAAGCAAATGAAGAACCGGCCAGATAATGGAGTTTTTAAAATGGGGATTACTGGTGCTGAAGATGTAATGGCCTCTTTGATGCTGTTACTATCTTTAGCACAAATCCTTCTCAGTCTTTGGACTATTGACCTGACACACTGAAAAGGCTCCTTTGCAGCCCCCATTGTCCAGAGAAAGGGAGAAGCTTTGAGCACAGACGTCTTCAAGGCACAGCAAAAACACCAGGCAAAGAGATAAGCTTGGTAATTTGAAAGCATTTGATTTCTTTCAAGCACAATCCCAACGTTTTAGCTGAAACTGATATCCCGATCTTATCTGTGGTGCTTTTTCTCCAAGGTGTGCACTCAATACTTTGTTATTTCCAAAGATACTCTGAGCTGATCTTCCAGCAGCTTGCAAATCAGATCTGCTGGGAAGGACTGTCTGAGGAGATTCTGGGGAAAAGTTGTCCCTGACCCTTGGGCCGTTGTTTCTCCTGAGTGTCTACAGGTTGTACAGGATGACGGGATATAGAGTTTTACTACCTAAGAATAAATAGCTGGATTTGGGAATAACTGGGCTGATTGTTCTTGGTTTGGGAGGTAGCAGTTAATGGCAGCGGGATAATTTGCAGAAAGGTGAGGTTTTTTACCCTTTGTCCATAACATAATGCTGATTGTCTGCTGAGCTGGTAATGTCCAGGGAACCTGGACGAGCAGCAACCCTTTGCTCTTTTATCCAGAGAGTTTTGGAGTTTTTTGCAAATAGATTATCAAGCTTGTAATATTGTGAAGAAGTAGGGGATTGTAATGTAATTCTATTTTATAGAAACAAGGTGAAATTCTTTCCTGCATTAGGGCAACATCGTGCTTTCTAGCAGAGTTATGAAGGCTGCCTGCAGGAACTTAGCAGGTGTACCTGTGCTTCACACACTCACTCCCCTGCTTGGGTCTCTGATTAGTCCCTGGTTTTGTGAGAGCTCTGTGGGATACCAGGCAATTAGCAAGTGTTAGACCAGTTTCAGTTTGCTCTGAGACTGAAGATATGTGTGCAAAAGAAAACTGAGGGGTGAGGCTGAAAGCTGCACTTGTAGAGAAGTTGCCTCTCTCTGTTTTGACTCTGCTCCTCGGCTGCATTCGGGGACAGGCTCATGGAAACTCAGCATAGCGGGGCTCATTGAGGTGGCCTCTCCTGGAGATCCTCTCCTCAGTGTCACCACGAGCTCTGCCCCACAGGGCTGCTGTCCCTCCGTGCCTGCACAGGCCTCTGCTGATGCCAGCACCTTGGTGACGTGCCACTGCCCGAGTTCACAGGGGCTGCTGCCTCCTTTCTCTTGGTGCCTCTTCGCGACTCAGGACTCAAAGCACTCGTCCAGGAGCTTGCAGTAGGTGAAGTGACTCCTACACTGGCTTCAGAGCATTTTCCCTTCCAGTGTTCCAGTTCTGGATATCAGAGCTGTTTCAGCATTTGTGCTCTGGACTTTTATTTCCACAAGTCTTGGCCATGTCTCTCTTCTCAGTTGCATGGTTCACGTCACTGGCAGGTGACTCCTGGGCTTTAGCCTGTGCTGCCTTTACTCCATTCCCTTTCCCATCTCACGATAGCACTCTGTAACAACTGGATTGCCCTTCCTGTATTCAAACCCTTCAGCTCTTGGCAGGTGGCTTTCAGGACCCCCACCATTGCTGAGCCAAGCTGTACATATTTGATTGTGTTAATTTAATCTTTCTTCACAAGTCAGTCCTTTCAGCTCCCTCATCACTTGTGTCACTTTTTTCTGACTCCCCTACAAATCTATCAATGAGGAGCCCATCACAGAACACCATGCTATAGATGCAATTTTACCACAGTGGCAAAGAAGAGATTTTACTATTTTCTTCTTTCTTAATGCAGTGCCGCTGCAGATTCTCCCTCAGAATTCCTTTGCTTTCTCTTCCCTTTTGCTGATGTATTTTAGTGAAAACTTACGGCCAGTTTTTCCTAAGGCCCCAGGTGTTGCCCAGGGTCACACACAGTACATAGGATGTGGGGAAGCTGTTGGCCTTAAATTCAGGACACTCAAGAAGGGTGGTGGGCTTATTTATCAGGGTGGAGAGAGGTGCTGGTAGGAGTCCCCTGAGGCACAGCAGTTTAAACAGAATTCAGGTAATGAGTCACAGCCAGAGCTGAGAACACAAGACAGGAACTCGGGTTGCTATTTTCTGCACCAACCTTTGCCCTCCCAGCCCAGACCCACAGGCACCTTCCTGCCTGGGGAATGGCCCCTATCTCGAGTGCATGCTCTGAGCTGCCCCTGGCAACCTGAGCAGCAGCACTTCCACCCTGCTGTGTGTGTGCAGGCAGAGCCGAGCCGGGTGGCTGCAGCCCCGCAGGGCCTGCAGGGTTATTCTCAAATGCAGCCACACACATTCCACGCTGCGCTGTGTGAACTGATCTGTTCAGACTGGAGCTGGTTTAGGTGTGATCTGTTACAAAGGCAGTGACAGGGGGAAGCTGTGGAAATGGAAAATGAGTTGACACAGCAGAGACTCAGCGTGGGGACACTGACCCGGCTTGGTGCTCAGGACATCTTGCCCGGCACCTGCCTTTACCACTGAATGACTGTGTGAGCATGACTGAAGCACCTTCCCACCCCTGGCCTCTCTTTGCTCCCTGACCCTTCATCTAGAGCAGCAGCCCTCTCAAACAGCAGCTTTGAGACTTCTTTTATGCAGTGCCTAAACAGCAGGGGCTGGGTTTAGCTGGTTTTAGATTCTCTCAATCACTCTAATGAAGCCCATCATAACAGAACAAACAAAAGCAGAGCAGAGGGGTTACCCCTCACTAAGTTATTAGAATTGCAGCAGGACTAAATCCCACTCAATCTGCTAAAAACAAGGCTGGCAGCAAGGGAATTTCAGCAATGTAATAAATGTATTTTTAAACAGGGAAATAAGGAGTGTCTGGGAAGCTACAGGCCAGGCAGTCTCACCTCAGGACCCAGCAAGATGGAGCAGAGCTGCGCTAAGGCAGATGGAAAATAAGGAGGTGATTGGTGGCAGCCAGCATGGCTTCACTAGGGGCAAATCCTGCCTGACAAATCTGGTGACCTTCTATGACAGAATTACAGTGCTGAGGGGTGAGGGAAGGACAACGGAATAAAATGCCTGGACTTGTGCAAAGCATCAGACACTGTCCTGCGTGATCCCAGTCTCTGAACTGGAGAGACATGGGTTTCATGAGTAGACCACAGGGTGGGTAAGGAATTGGCTGGATGGTCACACCCAAAGAGTTGTGGTCAGTGGCTCAGTGTCCAAGTGACCAGTGGTGTCCTCAGAGGTCGGACTGGGACCGGTGCTGTTGAACATCTTTGTCAGTGACAGGGACAGTGGCATCATGTGAACCCCCAGCAGGTTTGCCAAGACACCGAGCTGTGTGGTGTGGTATGNTTTAAGGTCCCTCCTGGCCCAAACCATTCCGTGGTTCTGTGTGTGAGCTGATACACACTGGGACAGGAGGACGTGCCCCTGAGTGCACCACAAGTAAATTTAGGCTGAAAAATTGGAGAAGAACTTTCTAAGCATCAAGCCAGGTGTGTTCTGGAAGAGTTTCCCTCTAAGGAAGTTGGAGACAGATGACACAATCTTTTGTACTAACTCTGAACACCCTTTTAACTTTAAAACATGGGCAACTAATGAAGTTTAGGGATAGATTCCTACTCCCCATCTTCTTTTCTCAAAGCCACGTCAGATCTTCAGTTCTTCTGTTACCTTTTAGCTTTAATTTCTACCAAGCATTTCCTTTCATTAACCTGAAAAAGAGTCTAAAACGAATTTGTAAATCAAGCTGAGGTCAGATCAGAGGGTTCTACCTGTCCATTCTAAACCTGAGAAACTGTGGCTTCTTAGTGAGGACTTCTAACAGGATTTTTGTCTGAACCACATTACCGTAATGGAGATAATTTGTTCCTTGATTGCAGCAGTCCACTTCAGGGACTTTGCAGCTGAAGTGTGCAGGCAAATGCACCTTGTTCCTCTCCAGTAGGAAGGGAGGCTGTGCTCCCCTGCCTGCCACCTTCGGTTTCTGCAGCTCTGCGGGCCGTGCCCGTGTCTTAACTAGGTCAGTCAATATGGAAGGTGGAACCTAAGCTGGTTATCGCCATCGAGAAAAGCGCTGGCTTGGGTTTCAGCACGAGCTGCTGATCCAACCTGTGGGGAAAATTACTTCAGTGGAAAAAGCTACTTTTGTGAAGGAACAAAGCAGAAGGGAATTTGAATGGACTTTAGAGTAGCTGAGAAACTCTGCTTGTACCTGCCTGCCTTTGTCCCCCTGTCCTTACTGTGCACGTGCTCTGAAATACAGAGCAGCAGAACAAGCTCCTTGGAGTGTAAAACGGCAGGAATTGTGCCTGAAGGGATCAGTGTCACTCCTGTGCCAGTGGCATGGCTTTGACAGGGCTGCTGGATGCAAACATCCAATCATAACCTCCAGGCCCAGGCACCACTTCCTTGTAAGAGCCAGCTCGGCAGCATCCTTTTCCAGGATTTTGTTTTGCAAACAGGGACCATGTTTTGGTTTTGCAGGACCATGTGGCTGGCAGGCAGAACAATCTCCCACAGACCCTGCACAGGATGTGGATTGGGAAATACACTCTGGTTCCGTTGTTTCTGTGTGGGATCTTCCTTCATTGTGTCTTCGTCGCTTTGTCCTCTCTCCCGTGATGAGAAGGAAGGCGGATCACAGATGCTCTGTGCCTTTTGACAGCAGTTACGTGCACAGCTGAAACCAGAGTCCTGAGCCTGCCCTGAAGGTACCATCTGATACTGCCCAGGCAGAGCCCAGGACTCAGTGTTCTGCAGGGCTTCCAGCCCTTCTTTCTCAAAACACCCCAGCAGCTTTCCTGGCAAGGAGTCCCTTCCTGGCGTCTCCACCTCACCTTGCTATTCTGCGTGTCACAATGAACCTGAGCTAAAGGTTACTGCTGCTGAAAGAGGGGAGCTGCATTTCCCCACCCGCCTCCTACACTCTGCTGCTTTTACTGCCTCTGGCTCTCAGCAGCGGCTTTAAAAAAGGAGGGGGTCTTCTAATCTGTCAGGCTAAGGAAGCAAAACAAAAAACTTACTTTTTCTGGGTTAGGAAATAGAAATGTTTGTGGAAGTCCCGTGAATGCAAGGAAAAGGGAAGGGAGAGCAGAACTGGAGGGTGAACACCACTTTCAGCATCTGCCAGCTGGTAAAGCAGTGTGGAACCACAGCTGTAATTTCACTCTTTATTTTCTAAAACACAGGAAAAACTGAAAAGCTGAAAACACAGAACCAATTTTCATGGTTTAGAGAGATGTCTCTCCTAATGATGCAAAAATACCTACAGGGTAATTATCACAGACCACAAGGCACATGAATGCAGTGTCCTTCATTCTAGGTATATTTTGGCAGAGTACAACCCTTAATAGTGAATATTCTTCTCCTTGAGTGGCATCTAGGCTAGAAAAAATAAAGAATTAGCTTGTGCCAGTGGAACACAGGGTGGTGTATTGCTGTCAGAACTTCCTCCTGTAACTCAGGATGCAGGCTGTTCTCTCACGCTCCATGTTCACCCTGGAGAACCTTCTCCTGCTCTCTAGTGGTAGAAGCAAAAAAAGACCAAAAAAGTTCTGCTTCTTCCCGGTCAACTCACACATTCCCACCTCGTCGTTGCTGCACAGCCCCGGAAATGGTTCCCAGTTCCAAGCTGGAATAGTTCAGTGCAGTATATATCTGTATGCAATAGTGTTTCTTAAGAGTGTCAGAGCAATCGTTGTGCTGCGTTCTTGAAACTTTTAAAGAAGAGTAAAGTCCTGGCCAGCTCCCTGCCTTTCATGCCGGGGTGGGAACTCACTGTTCAATTGCAGTAAAAGTGGTAATAGCAGAGGCTCTTTGGCTGCCTGGCAGCTGAGGACACAGTCCTTAAACTCACACCTGCAAACACACCTATAAATAGAGCTGAGTCCAAACTAAAGGAGAATGAATCTGGATTTTAAACATGCAAACATTCCAGAACAGTGGCGTGTCCTGGATAATAAACTAAACAAAAGGTTCCCTTTAAGGCTTGCTTTAACATGGGCAACTCAGAACAGATGAGTCAGTGCTGGAAAATTGCAGATTATTCTCTTCTTCATCCCATCCAGTGGAGAATAAGGAATGTAAACTTTTTCCTAGTCATCTGCTGACGTGTGAGCAACATGGTTTGATACCTGGGCAGGCAGTACTCAGCTTAAATGCCTCAGTTGGTGAAGTATCCATTTTAATCAGAGTTGCACAGCACCCTCTTCTGCTGAGAGCAGCTGAACCGTGGAACTCCCTGGGCTGTCTCTTTTCCTGTCTCTGATGGGCATTTATACACTGAAGAGCAAGGTAAGTATAAAAACTCAATTACAGCAACTAGGGCAGAATCAATAAAGGAATGAGAGGCTGGCAGCTGCACGGATGGGGCTTTATCTCTGCAGCAGAATCCTGACACACGACATTACAAGAACATGGAGTGCTCAGATGAGTTATGAAGATTGATATTTATGATTATGACTTGCAATTGTACTATTTAAAAAACCCACCTATTTGGTAATGAAAACCTGCTGGCGAGATCTGCTCAAAGAGGTGAAATTGCAGGAAGAGTAAAATCAGATCAGTAAATCAAATGCTCTAAATCATCAGTGAGACACACTACAATTAGGGTTGGATTCAAGCAGGCAGACTTATCAAACTGCAAGCATAAATCCATGGCATGCATGTGCTGCCATTCCTTCTGGGAAGCACACGCGCCCCTCCGGCGTTTCCAGCCTGACCTCTGCCAAGGGCAGGAAGACAAGGACCGTCTCCCAACATAACGATTCCCATGGACTGCAGAGAGTTCCAGTTCTCCAGAGGCTCCCCAGGCTGGGAGGATCCCCATTTCCCTACCTCAGGCTCATGGGGCACACAGGTGGATGGGGCAGAGAGAGCTGCTGGAGGCTCGGAGACCTTGGCTGACTCTGCCCGGGGGGATGTTCATTGTTGTTGATCTGAAATGCAAAACAACCTTGGAACAGCAGGGCCTTCTCCTTTTCTGACTACAAACCTTGTCTCTTTTTCTTGTTAATCCCACTTGCTCTGTTTGCCTTATGAAAACTTCAGTTCCTAATGATCTCCTGGCCAGTGTCTGGAATGTGCAGCACAGGAATGGGAGGTGCAGGAGGTCCTCTGAATAATGCAGTGCCAGCTCTTGTGTGCTGCACTGTTATCCCTTTCCTTACCCACCACAGAAAAACATGTGAGACTGTCAAGTCATGAAACTGCAGCCTGGGCTTTCCTTTCTGCACAGGGACACCTAGTCAGGACATTGCTGTCAGCTGGGGACTGAAGTGGCTCGTGCCAGTGGCAGTGGTTGTGGCAGCTGGCTCATCAGGTTTAGTGCAAACAAACCTGCCTTGGAATGCATTTAGGGAAATGCTTAACAAAAGCTGCTTTCAGCTCAGTGGCAACAGCTGGATTCTGGTTTTAAGAGGCAGCATTGAACAAGCACAAGTGGAGAGGAATAGCTTGTTCCAGTGGGCTGATTATGGCATGAGGAATTAGGAAATCCTGCATTTCAGTTCCTACCACTGCTTTGCTGAGAGGCCTTAGTGAAATCTTTTAGATTCTCTCTAGTGAGCATCTTCCTTGTTTCATCTCCTGTAGCAATAAAACTTGCTTCAGTGAGCAGTCACAAAGGCTGGCAGCTTGACACGCTACAAATGAGCCTTGCTTAGAAAATTTAAGCAGGGCATATGGTTTCCCTGGTTTAATTTTTAGTAGAGAGGAAAATTGTCCCAGCAGTGCACATGGGAGTGATAATATCTGTGAATTTCCTGTTCTCGCTGGGGGAAAACACAGATCTAAGAGCACGTCTGTCTGTTTTCTCCTACTTCAGATCCTCTCTCCTTGGTCCCTTTATAAAGAGGAATTAGAATAAAAGAGTGGATCTGTGAGGAAAGAACCCCTCAAACTAATTGGGATTTTTGCTACAGAATGGTGAGGAATGATTTGAAAGTGACAGCAAGACTTGCAGGTTTTTCATCCCGAGTCCAACATTGATTTGATTGTGGTAATCTGGCCAAGGTAACCATTCTTCCTCATTTCCCCTACACAGAAACCAGACACAAGGTGCTGAAGTGAATTTGTGCACCTACTCTAAGCAGCACCTTTGGTGCAAAGTAGTTATTTCAGTGGCTCCTTGATTTTCTCTGTATGTGTCCTGCAAAGCTGCTGGAGGGAACTCAGTAAATGAATGGTTACTTGTCATCCAGCCTTGGGAATGGCTCCATCAGTTCTCCAAAGTGCCAGTTTATTACTCATTTTACTGAGCTACGAGGCATTAATAAAACATGAAGGCTGAAGCTGACTTCACTGCACTTGGAAATCCATGCAATATAATCACCCAGGCTGGGAAATCTCATTATTTTGCTTTCAGTTTCTCCAGGAAAACAAACATTTTGCACCAGCAGAATTTACTATTTGTGGGTTTCAGTTTGGATTCACCATCACGCCACACTGCCATGCTCCCAGCAAGACACTTGAAAATAGCAAAGAGACAATCCCCAGGAATTCTTTGGGAGTCTTCCTTTGAAGCAGATCCAAAGAGTGGTCAAATAGATCACTGTAACCAAACCCAGAATCCTGAATTCCGAGCACCGCAAACCTCCTACAGGAGAGGAACTTGGATAAAAAGGATCTACTTCGGCCCACTTGGGAAGGGTCAAAAGGGGTCCTGAGAGTTTACAAACCTCTTGGACATCTTTGAAGAGTCATCAACAAGTGGAATAACAAGATCCGATTTATACTGTCCATTGGAATTTTCAAAAGGCTTTGGCAAATCCATTTTTTGAGGAAACTCAGCAGCCAAAGAGGGCAAGGGAAGGTCCTAACACCAGTAGACAAAAGAAAGGGATGGTGAACGTGAGTGATCAAGCCCCACAATAGTGCCAGAGGAGCTCTTTAGGGATTTGTGCTGGATGTAAGCAGTAGAGCATATTCACAAGTGACTCAGAAAAGGGTGTGAGCATTCCAGTCACTCTTCCTGTTCATTTGCCCTTCCGTTTTTCAGGATTTAATATAGAAAGGAACATTATTAACATTTACTCTAGCTTCCTGTGTGACATGAGCTGGGACAAACCCAAATAGATTGCAGATTCAAATCTAGTATCTGGGATTGAGCTAAGGCAGACCTTTTATGAAAAAAATATCTAATCTTCTTCTTAAAATTTCCTGTGACAGAGAATCTACGAGAACTTCATCGTGTCAATCTAGAGATTAGTTGCCCTCAACATGAAAAATTATTAACTTAATTCTGGCCTGGAGGCGTGGAGCTTCCAGGCAGCGTCTCTTTTGCAACTCCATCTGCTAGTGTGAGGAGTCCTCCGTGTTCAGGTCTCCACCTCTCCATGTGGGTACTTACAGATGATTATCAAATAATTACTTACACTTCCTTTTGCTCAACCAGAAAAGATTACGCTCCCAGGATCTTTGCTATTAAAGTCTGTCTTCCAGTTCTTTTCCGCTGAGCAGGATCTTCATCTTGGATTTGGTGCAAACACCTGCTCCCACAAGTCCTGGGTAGAGTTTAACCACCCTTGTGAGGGTCTTCTGCACCTGGAGACCCTTCCAGCCAAGGGGAAGGGCAGGATCCTTCTCTGTCCATCCCACTCCAGTCTTGTCTCTGCTAGGTAAAGTTAAGCATTCCCCAGTACTGAAAGGGCAAACACCTGCTCTGAACCCTCTCCCCTCCTGAGAAGTTTGAATTTATAAAGGCAACAACACAACTGTGAGCCTTCCCCCATTACTCACATTTCTATCACCACACGTTCCCAAAGAAATCCTGCCACCTAATCCTGTTAAGCGAAGCCTGCAAATCCAAGGAAGTGGAAGTTTGTTGCTTCACTGAAACGAGGATTTGTGAAAGGTTTTGCAGAAAGGTGAAAAACACAGAATTAACAAGCCCAGAAGTGGCTAATAACATACACAATTATTCTTGGAACAGACTTTGATCACAGCTTGTCAAGTGTCTGCTGTGCCATGAAGTTGCTCTGAAGGGGGACAGTGGTGGCTTTGTTGTTGTTTAACCTGAAGTGCTTCCTCTGGGCTGGAGTGTGCCTTGAGATGTCCCCACTCCAGAGAGCTCTTCAGCCTGATGTCTGTCCATGGGAGCAGGAGGAGACGGTGGCAGTGTCTGGGTGTGCTTTACTCAGCTGCTTTCTGTACCTGTGGATGTGAACAGAGCCAGCAGAAATCAATGTTTTGTGCCGGACACTCGGGGAGCACAGATAACCTGGGAAATCGCGGGGACACGTGGGCTGTGCCACCTCGGGCAGGGTTTCATCCAGCCCCAGAGAAGGGTGGAAGTGCAGTGTGTAGGTCCTGGGGGCCAGCCAGAGTGGGACACTGAACCTCTCCGTGCACTGCTGGCTCTCGGGGACCACGGCCAGCCTGTGTGCCAAGCAGGGAGCAGCTGAGCCACGAGGGAAATGCTGCCAAAATCAGGTAACCACAAATTGCTGCTCCCCATCGTCCCACCACTGAGCAGCCACGCGTGGGGCTGCATGTGCTGTCGCATCATCCAGAACTCTGCCAGAAAGACTTAAGCTTTTTTTCTAAAAACCCCCCAAAAACCAGAAGCGTTTTCAGTCTCCTAAATTGCAGCTGGTGAAGCAAATGCGCCTTCCCTGTTTGCCTGGTGTCCCACAGGAAGCATCTTGGTGAAGCCGCTCCATTGAACAGAAGATTTAAGACACCATCAGGCAGTAGGAGAGCACAGGAGGGAATATGATTCTGTGAGCTGACGGTTCGGGGGCAGATCAGGAAGGTCTGTGTTCTGTCCTGCTCCCAGGAATGTCTCTGCAATTCACATGGGACACGGCCTTGTCTGAAGGCAGCCCAGGCAGCAGCATCTAGAACTGCTGGGTGTTGTCCTGCCCTCGCACTCAGCAGCACTGAGCAGCAACAGCTGCAGTTTCACATCGATTTCACCAAAAAAAGCTTCAGCATCCACAGAGGAGCCAGGTGAGGGGATCCCTCCCCCGCACAAACACACACACACACACACACACACACACACAAGGCTACCATCCACCAGGTAAATTTATTGCAGGGATGAACCGATTCTATCAAGGCAACAGCCTCAAGGGTCTGCAGAGCTTTGTTTAAACCCTCACATGAAGGTCAGCAGAGTGTTGAAAACAAATGAAAGCACAGGCTGTGAAAATCAATCCATGGGGAGTCCCTGGGTGGGCTCTGGGAACACGCAGTGGGGCGGGGCTGGGCACTCTGCCTCCCTCTGCTCAGCTCCAGGAGCATCCCAGAATTTGGCATTGTTTAACCAGGATGGCACTGGGGAGGAGGAAATCTTAGTTTGTCCTTGGCCTGAGAACCAGGGAGGTGCCTGCAGGATAGAATTAATTAGCACAAGGCAAGGGGCATCCCGGGAAGGGCAGGCACAGGTAAGGAAACGTGGAATGAACCTCCTGCCTCCCCGCTCCTGGCTTTGCTGGGTATTTTGTCTTTGTCATGTGTACAGCACCAGCACCTGCTTTTATTAGGAAATCTAAATCTCATTTTATTATTAACCGCTTGAGTAATACATTGCCTCCTAAACTACCATTTAAAAAAGGGGGAAAAACACATTTTCTCTTTTGTTTTTTCCTCTTCTTCACATACAACCTTCTTGTTTCTAAAGCCAGCAGGTTTTGCCTTATCTTTCAAAAGAAGGAAATCCCCTTTTTGGTAAAGAAAAGGCGTTCGGAATGTCAGCTTAGATAGTCGAGATGAAGAATGACCACAGAGCAGCTTATAATGGAAGTTCAGCTTGTCCTTAATGGTGGCATTGCAGCACAGCTTCATCATGCAGTGCAGACAGTTCTCCCCCTGCGCTCTTCCCATGTTCTCATGGAGCTCTGCCCTCCTCTTCTGCTTTGGATCCCCCTTTCTCTGTCTTTTCGCTGCTTAACTCCTCTCACCAAAGCTTTCTCTGAACCTAAACAAGCGAAAAGGAAGCAGCTCTCAGCTGGCATTTGGAGATCACGAGCTTGTTCCCTCTGCTGCCATTTTCTGTTCTCTGCTGGCTTTTGACATCCACAGGATTTTCTGTAACACTTATAATTAAACAACAGCACCAAATGACACACAGAGGCCCAGACTGGAGCAGGAGTACATTTTTGATACAGAATTGAAGCCAAAGCTTGATCAGCACAAGTACAAATGTGCATATATAGACACAGGCAGGAGCAAACTGCAGGGAATAACCTTGGGTTTAGGATAACCACAAGACCTTTCTGGCGTTGAGTGGGGTACAGGCAGTACCACCCAAGGGCGGGGCTCCACAGCAGAGCCCAGACAGAGCAGGCCTTTATTTTAATCTCAGAATTATTTGCAGCCATAAGAAGTGAAGCCTTTTCCCTTTCCTCTCCTTATCTCCTGGCTCCTGAGGTGCTGGGCATTGCTGACACTGCTGCTGAGCCACACACGCGGTGGTGGCACAAATCCTCCTTTCCCTGCAGGATGATGGGGGTGTCTGGAGGACTCAGGCTGGCCTAACCTGTTCACTTGTTTGTAGAGGATGTGCTTGTGCCAGTAGGAACAAAATGCAGCCAGAAGAAAATACTTCATGTCCCTTGGCTGTGTCTTCATGACAGTGAAGTTCCACTCCACTGATGTTAGGGAGTGGGAAGGATAATTCCTGAAAATCCCTCTGTGGGCACCATGATGGGGTGTCGGGGAGGGATAACTCGTGAAAATCCCTCTGTGGGCACCATGGCAGGGGTGTCTGCGTGGGATAACCCCTGAAAATCCGCCTGGGGGCACCATGATGGGGTGTCTGCGTGGGATAACCCCTGAAAATCCGCCTGGGGGCACCATGATGGGGTGTCTGCGTGGGATAACCCCTGAAAATCCGCCTGGGGGCACCATGATGGGGTGTCTGCGTGGGATAACCCCTGAAAATCCGCCTGGGGGCACCATGATGGGGTGTCTGCGTGGGATAACCCCTGAAAATCCGCCTGGGGGCACCATGATGGGGTGTCTGCGTGGGATAACCCCTGAAAATCCCTCAGTGGGCACCATGATGGGGTGTCTGGGAGGGGCAGTGATCAACTGGCATCTGCTTGAAGCTCTTCTACTTCAGACGTGCTGACCAAGCTTGGGTTTGCAGTTTGGCTGTTTTCACAAGTGCAGGGATGTTGAGTCAGAATGGAAATGTCTCGAGGGTGTTCTCCCAAATCCTGACTTCTCGCTGCCTGCCTGAAGAAGTGAATCTTGCAGAGTCACGCCCGGTATCCATCAGTGTGTCATTTCCCTCCTACTAATATTTCAACCTTTTTGATAACTTCAAACAAATTAGACAGAGATTTTGTCTCAAAGCGAGTATCTTCCTACATATTTATGGAAGTAGGTGGCGGGAGTAAAGAGAGAACTCCTCTTGAGTCATAGCATTATAGAATTAGAGGGTAATTTAGGTTGAGAATCTTCTGCTCAAAGCTGCTGCTCATGGCACCAGCATCAATAAATGAGCAGACGTTGGAAAATCCATGGCAGCACAGCTGTGAATTATGGAGGGACGGTTTGTGTTGAATTCTGCACATCAGACGTGGGAGACTCCGCTCACACGGAATTTCTTTTATGGCCATTTTGCTCGCAGAGCATCTTGTTTTCTAATTCGTCTCCTATTTCAAATTTTTCAATCTTCAGCAACTGGAGGGAGGGAGGCAATGCTAAGGTACATCCCTGAGGATTATGAGTTCCTAAATCAGAGCTGTACAAGTGCCTTAGAGGGGCTTTGGACTGGAAATGTGATGTTGAGTTTGATTAACTCCTTCTGAGAAAAAGAGAGGTTTGACGTGAGCCCAGGCAGAATGCAGCTCACCAAGAGCACAGTCTGGACTTGCCAAAGCTGGAGGCTGCCATGACTGTTGTGGGAGGCAGTAGCACATTTCCCATCCCATCCAGCACTGCCTGACCATCCAGAATAGCACAGTGGATGTCGACAGGAGATCCATCAGCAGGACAGGCTCCACAGAGGGATCCATTATTGTCTGGGAGGCTGCAGCTCATTAAACGCTGCTGAAAGGCACTATTTTGAGAAGGACTCGTTTCATAAGCACTGAGCTGATCCAGTTGGAGCAAACCTCTCCATGCTGTCTGAACCCTCTCCTGAATAACTCCAGATCAGGGGAGAAAAATAAGCTAGTGCTCGGTTTCTAAATGGAAATTTGATGGAATATATATTTGGAAGGCAAATTTTGTTGAAGTCCAAGATCCAAGCTCAATATGAGCATTTCACTGTGAATACTGGAGAATTCATTGGTAGAGTTTAGACAGGAACTTTGTAAGCTAATTGTGACTAAATCATGCAGCTCCTCTGAGCTCTGTCATTTCTCTTCCTCACAGCTCCATCCATGGTTACCTGTCTCTGTTTTCCTATTTCTAGGAAGGTTCCTATTTTCCCAGGGGAATATTAAAGGTCAGGTGGCAAGATGCTCATGCTAATCACTCTGTTCCTAGCTGGGATTTTCAGCTGCTTGCTCCAGTGAGGATTACCAGCTTTTGCAAAACATCCTGGAAATCTCAGAGGGTTACTTGCTGCAGAGTCTGGGAATTCTTTCCATAGCCACCAACGTGGCTGAATGTTTGGATACCATGTCCTTTTTGCAGTCTGGTGGCAAAGCTGTTCGTTCGTTGTCAGCACATTCCCAGCAACCCCCTCACACCCTAGACAAGTACTCACATTTTGATCTTGTTTATGAGGGTGAAGAGCGTGGGCTTGCTCTGGATTTATTTACCACTGGAAGCTGGAATGAGTATTGCTTTCCAAGCACTTCCTGGTAGCAGCTTTTCCGTCCTGTTGCGTATCTCAGCTCCTGCTGCTGCCTCCCGTGCCAGGCTCCGCCGTCGCTGGGGATCTGTTCAGTGTCTCTGTGCTCCCACAGACGGACTTTGAGCCATTCTGCCTCAAAACCCACAGCAACTCTTCCCTCCATGCTGACAGCAGCTCTGGGGGATCCTCCCCATCTGTCCCCCTGCCCAAATCCCAGCGTCCAGGCATGGATCTCCCTTCCCATTGCGCAGCTGGTTCCTTTCACCAGCCTGGTGCCCTCTGTGCCTTAAATCAGCCTCAGCAAACGTTCCAGTCCCCACTCTGCAGCTCCTATAGGGAACACGGAGAGCAGGAACAAAGCCCCGGCTGAATTTCAGTGAGTGCAGTGTGACAGCACACCTGGGTAATGAATAGGGCCGAGGGCGAGTGAGGATTTGTGTATTTATCACTATTATTTCTTCATTATCTCCAAGCTATGATGGAAGCTGCAGAGGCAGCGGGGGCAGCCTCTCCCACCAAAACTCCAAGGCAGAATTTCCCTGGTTTGTAGCGTTGAATATTTCATGAGTTTCAAATGCCAATTATGAGTTACCTGCTGCCTGCTAGGAACAATAGGCAGCTTTGAAAGGACTTGCTCCCGTTCTTCCAAGCCCTGCCACATGTTTAGTTACTCCTTTTTTTACCTGAGAGTCCAGAGGCTCAAGGGTGATGACGGGAACTCTCACCCAAGCAAAGGTGGGCCTAAAAGACAAGACCAGCTTGCATTGCTGTTTCTGTACCCTGAGCCACGGGGTATCGGTTTTTATGGCTCTCAGTCTATTCCTCTGTAGTCCTGAGCTCATTTGGAATGGGATTTTTCACATTTGCAGTGCAGCACCAGATTTTTATCAACATACCATATATGTGTATGTGTGTGTGTATAAATATATATAAATATGAGCTGGCAAAATTCCTTAAGAAACAAATGAATCTTTGTCTGCTCCACCTGCGTTCTCCCCACTAAATCCATTCCCTTCATATCTATGCCAAGTCCCTTGGAGCAGTATCTGACAAATATTGTTAAAAAGGAGATCATTTCCCTCAAAACCAGCTCTGCCTTTTCCTGGCAGGTGGCTTCTCCATACCGCTTTTGAATGTACTGTGCAGCCAGTGATAGGCAAGCCAGTGAAGTATTCTAAAAATCTGCCTCTAAAGGTGCATTTGCTGCCATGGAAAGCACTGCCACAATGCTGGCAATAAATTCCATCTCTGATAGTGGTTTCATACCATTAGACAAGGATAATTCCCATTCCCTACACTTAGTTCTTGGAAGGCTCTCAAGTAAAATATCATTACTTTGAAGTTCTCTCAACACAAAATTGTCACTACATTTTAAAGACTCGAGAAATTCCTCTGAGTTTGGTTACCTGGAACTGCTGGAGCCAAGTTTTTAGAGGTATTTATGAACCCACACTTGGAGACAGAGGTACACAAGGAGGCACCTTCTGGATTTAGCACTTCAGATGATTCCACGAGCCCACACAGCTTCCTTAGATTCATCTTTTTTACAGAGAGATGTGAAGGTAGCTGTGGTCTGTAGGTGAGGAATTCCACGTGTGAGGCACGGACTGGCCAGTGGGGGCCGGGCACTGCCAGGCTCCAGGGCACAGGGGAAAATCCATCCCTCTGGAATGTGTGCCAGCAGCCCGGCTCAGCCTTTGCTCCCCATCATTCCTGTTTTTTTGCACAGGGGATGGAGCAGAGTTCTGCTGCTGGGTGCCCCGTGGTGTCCTCGCCTCACCTCAGGGCTGTGAGAGAACCTGATCCCCGTCACCAAATCAGGCACAACAATCCCAGCAAGGCCAGGGAATGGCGGGGCATTTTCCCAGTGCCAGCCAGAACACCTCTAGCTGAGAGAGGACAAACAGCCTGGTTCCTTGAGCACGTCCTTTCCTGCTCTGTCATTCCCTGGGAACACGAGGGACTACGCTTAAGAAGCTGCATCAGTTTCAGATGTTGTGCACCTCATTAATCAAAACACATCCTTCTGGAAGGCAGTTGATTGCAGCTGAGGCACAGAAGTGCTTACACCTCAGCATCCCCAGTGCCTGCAGGAGGGAAGAAAACCAGGGAAAAGACCTTTAGTGCTCTCCCTGGCTTAGTTCACATTATCTAATCTACAGGAGCATTGGAAAAATGAAATTTATTTCCCCAGAAAAGCTCATTATATTAGAAATTGTGATGAAAATAATAATATTAAATGATATTTGCACTGTAGAGTATTTGGAATGAGTCACAGGCAGTCTGGCTGTGCCAGGAGGTGGGAGGAGAAGAGGAGCAGGTGAACACATGGGAGAAAGGATTCGGGAGAGAGCGAGGGAGAGGCAAACAAAGATGAGGAAGCATGTGCTGTGTGTGTGCTTGGTGAAGTCACTGCTGAGCAGCATTTCCTTGCCGTGGAGCTGCCGGAACATCCTGCTGCTCTACATGGCACGGTCACCTCTGGCCAGTGGCTCCTGCAAGGGAAGAGGGGAATATCTGCTCCCGAAAGCAGAAGCGCAGAGGTGAGGTGGGGATTTCCTCCCTGCCTGCCGTGGGCATTCCTTGCCTGTGCTCAGCCTCCCTGCCTGTGCAGTTCACGTGGCTTCCTTCTCCTAGCAGGTAGGATTTGCAATGTCTGAAACAACAGACATTCTAGAAAGCCTCAGATGCTGAATCTCTGCCAAAATATACACCAAAATCTCTCACATGGCCAAAGAGATTCTTAATTTAACTCCACTGGTTTCAAAGGCTTGGCACTAGGAACGATTTGAACCACTTTATCAATCTAGGAGCTTTTTAAACAGAATAAGCAGCCATTCCCAAAGAAGCACAGGCAGGGCTGATTGCCGCCTCTTTCCTTCTTTTTCTCCAAAAAACCCCTCTCAAATATCAAAAGGTAGGGAAACGCCTAATTGTAGCCGTTTTCCCCATTGCTTCGGCCTCTGTTACAGGAGGTGCCTTGCGGGCAGCGTTGAGGGGCAGCAGCATTCCCATTCGGAGCTGTTCTCCCGGAGCAGCCTCCGCGGGGGAGCCGCGGGCAGTGCTGACTCAGGAGCCCCCAGGGAAGTGGGGTTCCCCCGCCGCAGGGAGAGCCCAGCATCCCGCACTGCCTCCGCCAGCCCAGCCCAGCCCAGCCCAGCCCAGCCTCCCGCAGGCCAGCGGGGGAGCTCGCCCAGATGCAGCTGCCTTTTTTTTATTCCGTTTCGAATGACATCTCCAGATCCAAGCCCGCAGGAGAGCTATAGTACCGACAGCCGGGGAAAAAGGGTCCTTCCAAACCTCCGGGACGCTGCAGACGGGGGCAAGGGCAGCGTTGTTCCCGGCAGGCAAACTTCTGCTAGGGAACACAGGCACCCTCCGAGCCCTTGCTTTGCATGCAAGTCAGATTTTCAAGGTGAACCGCTGGTTTCCCTTTAGATTTGGGTTCGCCCCTTCCCACAAAACCCCCCGTGCCTTCACAAGCAAACCTGCCCCCAGCAGCCACACCTCCGGGCGGAGCAGGGAGCGCCCGCATCCGAGAGAAAAAGGAATATTCTCGCTCCTATTTATTTACTTTGTCATGTTTACGATGCTGCTGTTGATAAGCTGGCGGCGGCCCGGCGGCCGTGGCCGCTAACGCGGGGCGGGCCCGGGGCCCGGCGCTGCNTTTAAGAAGCCCGGGTGCTGTCTCAGGTAGGCAGAGCCTGTGCGCTGTAGTCGCTCCTATGGCAACCCAATAGAATGGGATCGCTTCATGAATATTCCCAGGAGCAGGGGCTGCATGAGGAATAAGTGATGACAGTGATGTAAGCAAGCAGTGGCCGCTGCAGGTTGCAGTTCATTGTGTTACTGGCCGGCAGGTTGAGGAGTTTGAGGCTTGAGCTTCGCTTTCCGGATGATGTCTGCCCGCCGGGAGCCACGGCACATTTGCATCTCGAAGCCAACATGGCAAGGAGGCTGCTGCCGCCGCTGCCGCCCTCCCTCGCCTTGCAGCCAGAAGTGTGTGGCTCTCCTCTAGACTTCTTGCCCGGTGCTCAGCATCTGAGCAGACAGGGATTGCAGTAACACTCACCAAGGAGAGACAAGCAGCAAGTAGCCAAATCGGGACAACGGAGGAGAAGGGGGAGCTTTTTGCCTTCCCTCTTTTTTTTTTTTTTTTTTTTTCCCTCCTTCCCTTCCCTTCTGGATGCAGAGGCTGTGTTTTGATGCAGAGCCTGTGGATGCCACAGCCTAGTAAGGAGATGGCACGCCAGTCTGTGGTCCCCCGTGCCCTGTGAGCCGGGGGCAGGGGCCTGGGGGCAGTGCCGGTTCCCCTCGCTGGGCAGAGCGGGGGGGTCTCTCCCTGTCCCCGAGCAGCAGCAGCAGCAGCGGCGGCCATGGACAAGCTGCCCCCCTCCATGCGCAAGAGGCTCTACAGCCTGCCCCAGCAGATCGGACCCAAGGCGTCGATCATGGACGAGGAGGATGACAGCGACAAGGACACCCGCAGGAAAAGCATCAGACTCAAGCCACTGCCTTCGCCCTCTGCTGGGAGCACCCGGGCCCTCGGGGGGGACCCCGGCCGAGGGGGAGACCCCGGCCTGCTGGAGACGGAGGCCGGCGGCAAGGGCGCCAAGACCAGCACCAACGGGGACTGCCGCCGCTTCAAAGGGAGCCTGTCCTCGCTCACCAGCAGGCACCTCCACGACGCGGCCGAGGAGAAGCGGCTCATCGGCGGCGAGGGGGAGCCGGCCTCTCCCGGGGAGGACAAGAGCCCCCCCGGCAGCGGGGAGCTGGAACAGGGGCTGCCCGTGCCCCCACCGCCCGCCTCCCCCCCGGAGCCTCAGCAGCCGACCCCCCGTGCCTGCTCCTCGACCTCCATCAAAGTGGAGGGAGGTGGAGGGTGCGACCAGATCACCCCAGATGAGGAGCAGAGGCTGGGACAGGCCGGTTTCATGCAGAGGCAGTTCGGGGCCATGCTCCAGCCGGGGGTCAACAAATTCTCCTTGAGGATGTTTGGCAGCCAGAAGGCCGTGGAGAGGGAGCAGGAAAGGGTTAAGTCTGCCGGGTTCTGGATCATCCATCCCTACAGCGACTTCAGGTACAACCCCCCCCCTTTCCCGGCCCACTCCAAGCTAGCTGGCCTGCCCCTTCCCATGCCACCTCCTGCACAGGGCACCCACCGCGACAGAACTTTCCTGGGTCATCTCCTAGCCAGAGGAGCTGGAGGACACAGACAAGATCTGCTCCACTCAAACAAACTGCAGGTTTCACTTACATTTCACCTTAATTTTAGTGTCCCCACACTATTAGTAATTTTAAATTGTTTTTAAACCAATTGTCTTTGGCTTTTTGTAATGGAAAGGTGCTCTTTAAGTTCACTGTAAATGGGGAAAAACTGTTCCCACCTGATGCACAACTCTAGACTAAAAGCACGGTGTCTGATCTTAACTAGTCCTGCATCTCCATGGATGCTCTGCCTGATTGATGCTTCCCATTTTCACACCTCCAAGTCCTCTCACTGCTCCTTCCCGAGAGTTAGGCAGGGATGTTGCTACTGTTGCTGCTGTGTAGGCGTCTTACTGCAGCATGGCTTGTCAGGAATTGGGATGTGCAGGGGATGGCAGCATTCGTTAACCAGGTTCTTAACAGAGAAAGAGCCTCTTTTGCATCTGCACATCCTCATTGGCAAAATTATTTTGGATCCGGAATAGTTAACACTGACTTTACCAAAGTAATGGCACAGCAGCATTTCCATGGAGGTTAATAAGGAAATGAACTTGGAAACCCTAGAGCCAGTTTTTGTAAAGTCCTGCATGGCAGAGGGGCTGTGTCTGGGTATTTCTGAGCAAAGTACTGTCTGCTGCACAGGTGAACTGTCCTCTGCAATATGTGTGTAAAGTACTGCAATCAATAATTAATTACTGAGTGCAATCAATGGCTAAGGTTTATTGCTTCAGCTGTAATTACAACGGGCTTACATCTCACATTTAAAAGCACACAGGAGAAGAGTATTATTCAAACATTTCTTTGTCACACTATGTGATTTTATTGAATTCGCGAACCCTGCAAGGAACCGTGCATGATTCCCAAAAATACAGTTAGCGAGATAATTGCAGGAAGGAGTTTCGGGGTGGATTTGGCCTCCCGAAGGCAGGAATGACAGAAAGCTCTTGACACCACCTATTAGGGATTTAGCAAGCAGCCCACACGCTTAGCGGATTCAGCACTGGCACTGACCAGATTCCTTGATATTTGCTTGGATTAACAAATGTTATTAGAAGGCTCTGTGAGTTGGAAGACTGCACTGTCATTTAAATTCAGTGCATTCAAGTGTCCCAAGCACACAGCTGACTGAGCTTAGGAGGGTTTCCAGCAGCTACAGCATGATGCAGAGTCCTTGCAAGCACAGCCTTACCCAATCCCATGCTGGAACCAGGAGAAAATTGCCTCCCAGTGAGACTGACCAAGTAATAGCTCCCAACCACTGAAATGTGAGAATGAGCAGCTTTCAAAAGAACATAACCAGTTTCATACTCTCGGCTATATTTGCAGTGTTTGCCGTGACTCTGGAGTTTAACTGCTGTGTTTTCTTGGATTATTCCAGCAAGGCGTGCTCTGCGTGTTGCACCCTCAGGAAATTTGGGGTTTAGTCTTTGGGTTGTATCGGGAGTTAGGCAAAAGCAGTGTTCAGCTTCCATATCCTTCTGTCTCTGTAGTGGGTTTATTCCCTTCCATATCTGTGCCTGTTTTCAGCACAGACCCGGCCTGGCCAACTTCAGCAGCAGGAGCTGAGGTAACCACCTTGCCCAAGGTGAGATGGTCCCAAGAGTTTGGGATTTTAAGGTTCCTCCAGAACCAGTGCTTCTTCCATAAGATGGTGAGGTAACTTTTCGTTCCTGAGCCACTTGGCTGCAGGGCCACTCCTAGCCTTGCCCAAAGGATTGGAGTCTGCTGGCAAGCCTTGGCTCCCCAAGCCAGACGATGCCTGCTGGCCCTGAGCTGTTTGTGCATGCAGAGCTCTGGGGGTGCATGGGTGACTCCTGGCATTAATAACAGACCCTGCCCTGATGGAGCTGGCAGTCTGTGCAGGGAAGGCACGAGGAGCTGCGTGTCTGTACCCTGGGGCACATTCCAGGTGGGCTGGTTTCCTTCTGAACTGGTGTAGCAGCCCAGCCCAGCAGCACGGGCTGTGTCCCTGCTGTCACCCTGCTGTCACCTGTCCCCCTGGGCCAGGGCAGTGGGGTGAGTGTCTGGAGCCATGTGACGAGGCCGGGAGGAGCTGGATGCACCGCTGCCTGCTCAGGGGGGATGTTTCCAGGGAGGCTTTGTTCACCCCTGTTGCTGGGTCACCTGCAGCAGATCTGTTTGGATAGGAATGCTGCTCAGGGAACATGCGTGGGCTTCCATGGACAGTGACCTGTGGACAGTGGCTGCCTTGAAGGGGAAGAGTGGGAGCCTTCCCACCTTCTGTCCGGGCTTTGTGTTCCCTCTTGCCCTCTGCTAAAGCACCTCTCTTGGAAACAACTCCTGTGAATATGGCTAACATTTTTTGACCTCTGGAATGCAGCAGATTGCACCAAAGAGCAGATCTTACCAAAATATTTGCAAGAGCTGTATCCGTGCCCCAGAGGAGGGTGTTGTGTGCTTGGGGAATTACGCAGTGCAATTCCTGACTGCTCCGTGTTCCAGCCGGGTGCGGATCCCGGAGCCTCAGGATCTTGGAGGCTCCACTGTCCTGCCCTTCGCTGGCACCAAAGCTGTGCAGCAGCGTTTGCTGGTCAAGTTTCAAGTGAAGAAAGGTCTAGACCCCGAGCTTGCTTTCAGTGCCTTTGGAGAAAGCTGCCTCCCCTCTGCGAGCGAGGTGCATCTCCAGGCGGGTTCTGCTGGGGCTCCAGCCCTCGTGACTGCCGGCTCCGAGCAGCTGGAGATGGGAAGTTTGCTTGGAACACTCCAGGCCGATGCACTGCTGTGAAATGACATTGGTGCGATTCCCCGACTCCACGGAGTCGCTGCTCCTTCGCGCTCGGCTTCGAGAGGAGTTCCTGATTTAGAATAGAACAGAGGCTTTCATCATTGTCTCATTAAATTATCATTTTAGCATCTAACAGGGCTAATTCCAGTGGCAAATCTATGACCCTCCAAGAGTAAAACAAATTAATATAGATTCAGGCTCTGTTGATCTCTGCTTTTAGTCCATTGTGAGGGGAAAAGACATCAAATGACCTTTATAAAAATCAAGCTCGGTGCCCCTGAGTACTCCTGGCTAATGCAGTGGGCTGGTTCTAGAAGCACTTAAAAGGTGTTTTAGCAATTTCTAATGAAAATTAAGAATCCTGGCTCCCATTCTGAGGTGCAGATGTGTGTGGTGGCAGCTGGAGTTCATTTGCATCTGTGGTTGATTGCCCATCAGTGCAGAGCCACGCTGTATTTCCTAGATCAAGATTTATCTGTGACTTTGAAAGCTCTTCCACTGAGTAGACAGAATTGTATTTTATTGCTTAGAGGAAGCATTGATCCAGTACAATTGGTTTAATAAAAAAATTCCAGACAAACAATGATCTGTCTAGTTGGTAGCTGACTGAAGCATATGGGTTGTAGCTGCTGCCCAGAATTGCTTGCAAAAAAAGTGTAGCATGCTGCTTTTAGAAAGACCTGAGAACAGATACACTATCTGAGGGCCCAAAATAGTCCCAGCAGTGGATGTAAATAGAACTGCACATTATTCACTGCCCAGTAATCTATTAACTTCCTCACAGGGAAGAGAAGCTGCTGTCTCTTTGAAAACAATGGCAAACATTCCGCTCGATAGCAGACCCAACTACAGATTTTAGAATTCTTCTTTTCACTGCTCTCCATTACTTGCAATACTTGTGTGCAAACAGATCCTTTCTTTCGTTTGCTTCCTCTGCCAGAGCTCCCTGGCTGCTGGGACCCTGGGGAGGTTTCTGTGGCAGCAAAAACCAGGTGCTCAGGTGTGAGGGAAAGAACAAAATCACTGCTTCCCTCTGTGCTGCAGTGTCTCTCAGCCTCCCTCCTCGGGGGGAATCAGAGGGATATACTAATTATAGTCCTAAGAACTGAACCCAGTAGCACTGTGGGATGGAGCAGAAATGGGAGGGATGTGTGTTTACCTTTCCCACCGTCCTGAGCAGACCTGATTTCCAGTGCCTCTCCGAGTGCTGCTCTGGCCGTGCACACTGTTCTCACTGGGAAGCTTTTCCCTGTGCTTTAGAAGGGTAAACAACTTGTGGAGAGTCCAGCAGTGCAGGCTGACTTTGGCAGCTTCCCTGGGTGGAGGCTGCTCCCTGCTCTCAGGCAATAATGCCCTTTTCTCCATCTCCTGCCCAAAGTGCTGCTCCCTGTGCCGCCCTCGCTCCGTTCCTGCCCACGCCCAAACGCTGAGCCCGTGACTCGCCCTTGGCTCCAAGTGCCCGGCATGGAGCAGGATGTGCAGCACGTGGCAGTTCTGGCTCAGGGAAAGGGCAGGGAGCAGGGAAAGGGCAGGGAGCAGTGGCTTTGGTGCAGGACCTGTGCCTGGCGTTGGAATCCAACGGGAAGTGCCAACAGGGCGGGTTTGGAGGCGGCAGCTCCCAGGCTTGGCTCTCTTCTCCTCCTCTTTGTGGTGATGGTGTTGCCTCGGGGTAGCAGGGGGACGCTGCACAGGGAGATTGGAGACAGATCCCGCTGCCTTTGCTGCACAGAACTTCCCGGCCGGTTCCCAGGGCACCTTGCTGGAGCAGAACGAGGGGATCCAGGCAGGAGTAATATGGAGGATAATCCAAATTCTGCCAAACACATGGATTGGGTCTCTGTTGTCTTCAGTGGACTTTCAGTCAGGCTGCAGAAGAACCATGGCTTTGTGACCATGACCTAAGGGAATGAAACTCCTGCATCCATCCTTGCCATGTCCACAGGCAAGTCTGAGCTTCGTGCCCCAGCTCACTTGTCAAGAGGCAGAGGGTAAATAATCCCTCACCAAACAGTCCGTGTAGGAGTACAGCTTTTTGTAGGAAACATGTTCACCTGAGCTGGGAAACAGGAAGGCCTCAGTAAAGGCAACACCTCAGTGGGTCTCCATGATAAAATATTTTAGGACTAATATTATGGTATTTTCACGTGGAGAAAATGAGATAACATAAATAAATACTAAAGCAAGCACTGAGATTTAACAAAGAGCTCTGATTAAGATTTTTGCATAAACTTAAGCCAGGGCCTTCGTACCAATCTCTGCCAATGGATGAAGACATTATCTCTTCCCACAGAAGCTCCTCCCTCAGTACTCTCAGGGATGGCTCCTTAGAAAAACAATTTAACATTTTCTCCATCTCTTCTTGTAAATAACATATCGTATTTATTTTATCTTATTCAGATCCTGATGTGAAAAAAGATACTAATTTTCTCATGGCTTTACAAAATATTCATTATGCTAACAATAAATGTTCAGTTCACTTCCCGGCAGCAAGGAAATTGGAAATATCATTCCCAGGTTGTAGTGAGGTGGCACAGACTGGTGGGGATCGAGGTAAAGCCATCCCTGAGCTGGGTGTGGTGGAATTGAGGCCCAGTTGTGCAGAGCAGGAGGCCTCACACAGCATCCCCGTGGTCAGAGCTCTGCCCCGGGGGCTCTGCAGGGAATGGGCCATCCCTGGCACTCAGAAGGGAAGGGCACAGAGCTGATGAGGACCTGTTTGAGGAGCCGTGGGTGCCTGGAGAGGACTGGGCACATTCTGGTTTGGACCTTTTCTTAGGCTGGCTCTGTGAGCAGCCAGACTGGGAAATGGGCCCATCCCACCCACCCTCTTCCCAAGCCTCTGCTGCTTGTTGGTTTGTCTGTTGTTATAGCAAAAAATAATCACTGCTGTAAACAATGGCATCGTGTTCTCTCCCACCATCATCTCCGAGCATTATTCCAGTTACAGCTTGGGATTGGGCTCCTTGCCTGACACTTCTGCAGGAGCTTTCTGGCAGAGGGGGAGGCTCCAGGGCTCTGCTCACCTGCCCTGGCCATCACACCCCACCCTGCAGTTCCTTATCTCTTCCACTGCAAACCTGCCAGGCTGGGCAAGAAATGGGCTCCTGCAGAAAATCTCCTGCACACGCCTGCCCCAAGCCCTCCCTCCCACCTTGAGGGAGGCAGGAATTCTCTGGGAAGCACTGGTTTGATCCATGGCATGGCTGTAACATAACACAGCCAAGCTCCTGTCTGCTGTTCCCTACCCCGAGCTTTTGACTTTGCAGTCTGATTTTTAATGCAGTGTTTTGTGCAGTTGTTAGGGTTTTAAAAGCAGCTCAGTCTCTCCCCTTGGCACAAAAATATCTCCAGGTTCATTAGCAGGTGGGGAGCTTTTCAAGGCTGTGCTGCACGGCCCCCTGCTCTGAATGAAGCAGTGGCCATAGCAGGGAGTTAGAGCACAGGAAAGATGCTGCACCACATCCCAGGGCTACTCCAAGCTCCAGAGGAAACACACTCTGCCTGTTACAAACTCCCTGCTTGTTTCCTCCTTCTCACCTTCCGCCCCACTCTCTCCAACCTGTTGTCTTCCCCATCTCTCAGCTGAAGTTCGTGTTTCTCATCCCACCAGTGCCATCTCCGTTTTTGAGGCTCCTCGTGGCAGGTGTCTTGTCCAGCCAGTCCTAGATCCCAATATCCACCTTCTTTCTCATCTGATCACTTCTTCCCACCTCGCTTTCAGTAATGCCTCTCCCCCTCACCCCTTGCAATGTTCCAGTGTGTTGGGTTGGCATTTACTCAGTCCAGTTCCAGTCTCCATCCTTATCCTTCAGCTTTTTCCCTGGGTGGGTCTCTCCAAATCAGTTCCTTCTCCTCCTACATGTTCTTAGTTGCTATTGTCTTTCCGACTCTTCCAGCAATCTCAGTTTTCTCCATCCCCTTCCTGACTTAAGAATGGATCATTTTTCCCAGTAATTTAAAACCTTTCCACATTATCCTTCTCCTTATCCTTGGACACTGCCAATGTTTAGACAAAAGCTACCCGTTTTCTATTTTTTAAACTTGAAAGATCCCAATCCTCACACCTAAGCATTTAACATGATGAATTTGTCTGGAAGCACAATCTCCACTGCAGGAGAATGAAACAGATTTCATTTGAAGGAAAAATGTGGTTTCCGAGGGTAAAACCCACAGAGTCAGTGTAGGACTTTGCAGCACTATTTTAAGGAGGTAAACTTGGGGTTTCAATCCAGCGTTATTCTGGTTAGGTAACTGCTAGTGCTTTCCGTGGCACTGAGGTTTTTTCTGCTCTAGAGTCACTGCTGCTGCACTGAAATCCATTTATTATACAGATAAAAGAGTGATCTTTGTCTGGAGATAACACAGTGTCATTTTAGCTTGAAACCATTGAAATTTGTCTTTGTTTCTGATGTGTTAGGAGCATCTCATTAGCAAGCCCATGAATCCCTCAGTTTGCTCTCAAAACCAACTATCTAAGCTCTCATCTCTGCCAGAGCGGAGATTTCCTCCTTTCTCTTATTTTTGAAAGCTGTGTTGGTGCCAAGGCAGTTATAGGTCAATTGAGTTATTGTTGGTTCTAATTGGCACTCTAACAAGCTATTAAATCAATTTACCTACAGATGAATGTCACTCAAAAAGCAAGGTGCCAGCTCCTTTTGAGAACTTCAAAAAGCCCATTTCCACTGCTGAGTGTGAGGGAAAGGTCAGGCTGCAGGGAAGTGGCTACTTGAGATTTCCCCCCAAAATGTTTGTGCCACGAGCTCTGTGGCTGAGCACAGGCCAGGCTGTGAGGAGGGATAAGAACATTTCCAGAACTCGAGGCCAGGAGGAAGAATTAAGAACATCACCAACTCTGACAGATCTCTTGTATCCCTTGCCCGGTGTAACGAAGCATGGGCTGATTTCCGCGTGGAAGGATCCAGGTGCCGTCCTGCTGCTTCACAGGTGTGTGTCCCACGTGCTTTCCTGTGGCTGTGCATGCAGGTGCAGTGTCCACAACCATCTTTCAAGGCAGGCAGCCCCCAGCTGGTGACATCATTGCCTTTGGAATGTCTGGAGATTCACGAGACTTCCTTGCTTCCCTTGCAGAAGAGTCAGAGTCATTATGGTGGACAGGGTTGATTTAAGTTCCTTTCTGAAACGTTTGGATGACCTCTCCCCCCAGCAGCACTGCAGAGCTCATCCCCACAGAGCTGAGCACTCCTTGGCTGTAAAGCTGCCACTCCTGAGCCTGCAGGGCAGGACGAGGGCTCTTCCCAAGCAGCACTGCACGTTCAGAATCCAAGCTGCTGTCCAGGACAAGCAGCGAGGAGTGCTCAGGTCCCAAAGAGCGGGCTGGGGTTTGGTGAGACGCAGGGCAGAGCAGGATGCAGCTTGGCTCCGTGCAGCTCTGCAGTGCTGACAGCACCAAACCCGGGTTTGTCAGCAGACACAGCACTCAGGACTCCAGAAACACAGCAGAGGGAGCAGGTGTGTCCTGGGCTGGCAAGGTGCTCTTAGAGAGACCTCTTCCTGCCCCTTTCCATGCTGAATGCTTTGCTAGCTGGGAAGTCCCTTTCCAAACTGGAATTATTCATTGCGTGCAGTATCAAATGTGGTCACCCCGTGCCTGGTGTTAGCACCAGGCTGGAGGAAAACCAGGCTCTTATCTCCCGAGGAGACGCTGCAGGCAGCAGGGGAAGACAGTGCCGTGAGAGCAAAGCAGATGAGCATCCAAGGGGGAATTCCAAGGTCAGCTGGAGGGCCCACCACTTCCACGTTCCAGGGGCACAGCAGCTTCCCCAGCGATGCACGAGAGCTAATCTCATTTGTGGTGACTGGTCCAAATGTGCTAATTAAGGATTTAACTCTCGGCCTATTTGGATGGAGAGGTTGCCTGTGTGTGTGCATCCATTGTTCCAGAGCTCAGAGGCAGGAGAGGAGCTGCAGGTTGCCAGCTGACTCCGGTGCAGGAGCTCTAACTCCTGGTTTTTCGTTGTCACAGCTGTGCTCAGGCTGTTTGTGAGTGCCAGGCAATCAGGAGCTGTGCAGGGAGTGACTGCTCCGCCCTGTCACAGCTCCAGTGGGACTGGGAGCACAGGAGCTCTGCTGGGAGTCGCTTCTCCTGCTCCTGGTCAGAACCTGGGCACTGTCACAGTGTGATCCTCATCCCACCTGAGCACGGGGAGGGCACGGAAAACCCGGGGAGATGCATTTGGATGTGCGGGGTGTGGGAAAGCAACGTCTGGCAGTTATCAGCGCTTGGGAGGAGATAACAGCTGCATTCCAGAGACTGGGGGACTCCGCTTGACAAATCCTTTCCTTCCCGGTGATGTGGGGGCAAGGGGCTCACTCAGCTCAGCACTGACATCTCTCAGCAGGGCAGCTGTGCCTCTCGGGGGCACTGGGGGCAGGGGAGGCCCTCCCTGTGCCCCTCTGTGTCCAGGTGCAGAGAGCCAGCGCAGGGACACCCTGGCTCTGCAGAGCAGCAGGAGCTGCATCGGGCGCAGCAGGGCAGTGCCCGCCTCACTCCTGGCATGTCCTGGACCAGCTCTCCCAACAGTCCAGGAGATAAGAGAAAAGATAATGATGCCTGGCTCGGTGCAGCTTTTTTAACAATAGCAAACCCACTTGCATTAAGCACAAATTCTTGATGCTTGACCTTTCCCCTTCACTTCAAAGTACTAATGCACGCACAAGTTATACTTCTATTAATAACAAGAGGAGTATATTTTTCCATCCCTATTTTCCTGTGAATCGTGGGGAGGGCAGGAGGAGGGACCAGTCTAGACTGCAGATGATGGTCTGTTCTCCTTGATGCCCATACAAAGCACTCGTATCGTGCTCATTTAGCTGCGGATGCACTTGGAATGACAAGCAGTGCCTAGCAGACAGAAGGACAAGCTGGAAGGGATGTCAGGCATACAGGTTGGACCTGTGAGCCATCCTGAACTGAATTCTCCATGCCTCGATTTCTCCAGCTTTAAAAAAAGGGGTGATGGTGCTGCCAGGGGCCATGGAAGATGCTGGGGGACTCTGCAGTCTTTTAACGTAACAGCAGGTGCCAGAGGAGATACCAGCAAGGGTGGGGTTGGTCTCTACCAGGCAGTTTCATGAGGATTTCTTTGGGATTCTCCTTTTCTGTGTAGTGCTGTAGATTTGGTCTCACCTGTTGTCCGTCTTTTATTAGGACCCCAAAAAGGAGTGGATCTGTGTACTGTTAGGGGATTTCTAAATCCTTGGTTCCTTTGTCTTGATAAGGGACGAGGTTACCGGTACTCTCCAGTTCCATGTATGGTGCTCTATTGTCTGGCACATTTAGAACTAGGCTGGAAGAAGATAGGGAAAAACGCCTGCATGGAGAGGCAGACAAGATGGATTCTGCCTTTTATGTCCATAAATGAGAATTGTGCAGCCCCTGCGTGGGGTTTGGAGATGCTCTAAGAAGAAAATGTTCCATCTTTCCCTCACCAGTCATGTGTACTGCAGGGTGTGCTACCCTTTTCTTTGGGAATATGTGGCTCCTGACTTCAGTAAACACTCCCAAATACCAGGTCTGGCACAGGAGCTGCAAGGTGTCTGTCCCTGCTGTGGTGTGGTGGCTCTAGAAAACATCCCTTCGGCTGGGTGGCTGGTGGATCTTCTGGATGATGCGTTGTGACCCTTGGCTTGCAGTGCAAACACGAGCGTGCTCCATGCCAGCCTTGGGCAGGGCAATTCCCTGTGCGTGCCGTGGCTGGAACATCCAGCCTTGTCCCACAGCTGGGAACTGGAACAAAAACCTGGCTCACAGACGTGCTTCAGTCAAACTCCAGATGTGTCCATGGCTGCTGGCTAAACCCTGACTGCTTCTGGAAAGTTTCTGGTGCTCAGTTTGTGAAACCACAGGGAAAGTTGCACTGTCGGGGTCTCTTCTCCTCTATTCCCATTGGGATGGGCTCCTCTGCTGTCTCTGCAGCACAGGCACTCCTCCCTCATCCCCTCCTGTCAGTCCCACTGGCTTCTCGTGGCCTGCAGATCCTGCTGGGAAGTTGGGCCCAAGCCTTCCAAACCGAGGCAACTCTTTTTGCAGCACGAGCAGGAATTTGGGCTAATGGTGGCAGCTCTGGGTATGGCCTAGGACTCCTGCTTTCCAACGGGGGATCTGGAAGCCTCATTTGCAAGTAAATTCACACAGCCAAATCTGCACTGCAGACAAAAAAAGATTTGCCTTGACATCATCTGCCCTGCTCTGCGCTCCGCAGTCAGTCAGGAGAGCAGAGCACAGCTCCAGCCTCTCCAGCTCAGCAGAATTAAGGCTAAGCTTCATCATGAGCTCATGCAAGCTGTTCCCACCCCAAATAATTGGCTGCTGTATGCTTTGTGTCTGTCTAGCCATTGCTGCATGTGGGTGGGTGTGTTGTGTGTGTGTGTGAATGAGTCTGCTGTGGAAATTAATGCGTAACACCGGGGGTGCAGCTAATAATGAAGTACCTTGGGAATGCTGGGGCTGGGAGCAGTGTAAGCCAGAGCTGAGCCCCTCTAACACCTGCACAGAGATCCCTCTGCCTGCTACCTCAGCGTGGGCATTCCCACTTCCAGACCACCACCACCACCACCTCTTTTTTGCTCTTCCTCCCACCCTAAACCCCCTCAGAAGTGTTTCCAGTCCTGTGTTTCTCATAGCTGAGATGTAAAAGCAGGACAGAAAGCAGTGTAATTCCTCCAAAGCTCAGTCCCCCCATCAGCACAACCCTCTTTGGAGGTGAATAGGCAATGCCAGAGGTGCTGGCGTGTCCGTGGGGATGGGAGACAATGCGATCCATGAGCGTGGCTGTGGAGACACTGCTGGATGGAGTCAGGGATGAAACCCCTGTGGGACTTGGCAGCTGTTCTGGGGTATTGCTCTCACAGGCCTGAGCTGTTCTCAAACACTTCCTCCAGTGCAATCATCACACTCTCTCAGGAATGGCAGGCCAGCAGCATTTCTGCCCAGTCTCCTAGATAAGAGGTGCAGAGACAGGCTGTGAAAGAGCTCAACAAGATGCCTGGAGTTAGGTCCTCACATTTCCTCAGCCCGGCCCACGAGTCCCTCCCATTTCCTCAGCCTGGCCCAAAGCTTCGGCCTTGCTTTCTCTCCACACCCACGTGCCCAAGATTTTTCTGGGGAAAGGGCACCTCTTTGAAGTCAGGACAGGTCAGTGGAAACTTGTGCCTGCCCCAAACTGGGATCCTAAGATCTGCAGCCCAGTTAGGGGAAAAGAATAGAGTTGGATATTCTTCTGGTTGTATGGTTCAGAGTGGAGCATGGCTTTCCTACAGCTGGGCACAAGAGCAGGGCAGAGAATTCTTCACAAGCTCTTGGAAAACTTGCTTTTCCTAGGCGAAGTATGGCCCTGGCTGGCTCAGGAAGAGGAAGGGAGGATATTCCAAATAAAGGAATTGTAGTAATATAAACTACCCTGATCGTAAAAACCCGTGGCTGTTGGCAGAGCAGCTCGTGACCTTTGCAGGCAGGCAGGTGACGCTGTGAGTAAGGGCAGTGCAGTTCAGATACTCCAGCTTTGCTCAGCCCCTGCCCTGGAGCTGCAGTGGTTCTGCTGCATTTCCCTCAGCTCAGCCTGGCTGCAGGGCTGGGTGAGATCATTCCTCCACTCACCGGGATTCTCGTGGATGCAGGAGGGTTGATCATCATTGCTTTGAAATGAGGTTCATCAGTAGACATATGGAGCCAAATTCATGGGTGAGAATGGCCCTGGGAATGAGTTTCCCTCCTTGGAGGCACCTCAGGCCGTGTGTCCCGTACAGGAACCCTGTGCTGGCAGTGGGTGGGACCTGCTGGTGCTGCACTGCTGTCACTGATCCCACGTTCCACTCCCAGCTTGGTGTTTGTGCAGTGGCTCTTCAAGGCAGGATTCAGGGAGCCTGGGGCTCTCTTGCTACGGTGGAAGTGGTTCAGAGCCATGAATTTTCTGCTCTTTGCCCACAAAACTGCTATTTCTGATTCAAGGATGCCTTTCCTGAAGGAGATCCTCAATTTACTATCTGCATATCTAATGAGCTAATATAGGTTTGGATACTCTTGAGAGCAGAGCTGATCTGCTCTCTGCTTTCCCTGGCCTCCAGTCAAAGACCCTCTGCTGTTCCCCCCTGGAGGGATGCTGCAGTGACTTGAGAGCTTTCCCCAGCTACCCTCACCACCGACCCATCTTCCTCCTCCTCTTGCTCAGCCTCCCTGCGCTCTCCCGGTGCCAGGGCTCCCAGCTGGGCTGAGGCACAGCACAGACATTTCTGCTGGCATGAAAGAACAAGAGCAGAACCCTGGCTCTTGCCTCACTCTGAGCTTACGCAGAAGGACTGGATTAACTAAAAAGAAGAAAACCACAGAAATCATGTAATCATGATGGAAGTGCACGAGCTCCCAGCCAATTTATGTGATACCCCAGCATATCCCTGCTGAAATCAAAAGCTGAGCCAGTGCCTGCTGCAGTGGCCTTGAAATTGGGTCCTGTGTGTGTGCAGAAGGAAAAACTATGAGGATGTTTCATGTTTTAGGGAAGAGGGCCCTTTGAGAGTGTGTTCTTCTTGGAAAAGCTGGAATTCATTGAGACACTGCTGCCATCCTCCATTCCCAAAACAGGGCAGGGAACAGACTTGCCTCTAGGCACCACAACCAAAGGATAAGACTTGTCTTTTCTTTTAAGGCACAAAACTTGAAAGCCTGGAATAGTCTTTTGTGGCTGTGACTCTCAGATCCCAAAGCATGTTTAGGTTCTTTTAGGGTTTCCTCTTCCACACTCAGGACCAGAAGTAGATTTTTCTAGACTGGTGGGGAGGGCACAGTGCCCATCTCACAGTTCCACGTGGTTCTCTGGGCTCAGGCATGAACAGAGCCTGTGCTGAGTTCCTGCCTCGAAGTATGGATTTAAAATTGAAAATACACCCTTACACCTCATTTAGTGGCATCTGTACCTTCAGTGGCCAGGGAAGGGTTTGGCTGTCACTGCGTTGGAGCTGGCTCCTGTCCTGCTGTCCTGTGGTAACCATTTGCTGTGTCAGCGTGTGTCACATCCAAAGGCTGTGGCAATTACGTGTCCCAAATTCCTTACAGAGGCTGTTATTTCACGTTGCCCTTGCAGCTTGTCTGAGCCTGATGCCACAGTGGAAATATAAGGGGGGTGTTGTTATTTATTGGGTTCTCATGACTCTCATATCCCCTCTGCCCCAGCTGTGTGTAGGAATAGCTTTGTCATATCCCTGTGAAATACCAGGGAAATGTATTCCCAGCTTATGGCTGGAATAGGAATATAGAGAAAAACTCCTTTCTTTCCTCTCGGGTTGCTCACACAGACTGAACCTGAGTGGTGCAGACATCACAAGGAGCTCCTCAGCAACAGCCCTGTCCTGCCTGTCCCTGCAGTGTCCCTTTCCCAGCCTGTCCCTCCGGCAGGCCGGAGCCTCCTCGTTTTGTATTGATGGAAAATGCATCAAGCTGAATATATTTCTGAAACAACTTGTTTCTGGCAGGTTGTTCATTCTAAAAATATATTTATTTCTAATTGCTGAGCAGAATGCTTAATGAATTCTTCCTTCCCAAGAACAATTAATCAAAGAAATGATTTAGGGCTGGCACTTGCTCCCCCAGGGCTCAATGGCTTTGTTCCATTGACTTAAATAGAGCAGGGCAAGTCCAGCCCATAGTGGAAAAGATTTATCTGAGCATTTTTCATGGTGCCCATCACTGTTTGTCTGCCTGTCTGTGGCACTGTGTGTGTTGGAGGAGCAGCACTGCACAGCAGAGTCACAGCAAGCTCACAGAACCCCCAGTATCCCAGTGGGGATTTGGGATGCTGAGGAGAGAAGAGGCTGCAGCTCCAGCCTGCTCTGGAAGGTTTCTTGATGGGAACAAATGCCTGGAGAGGGCTCTATGGGTCACTGAGACCCTGCAGCTTTTGATAAAGGAGAACCCCTTGGGAATCCCCACCGCACCACAAGTCAGGACATTTGCAGCGTGTCCTGGAAAGAGCAGGAGAGATGCAGCACCATCCCGGGTCTTGGCAAAGGGCAGGGAGGTGCTCAGTGGAAGTGCCTGGATCCCCAGCACATGCTCCTTTCCAGGAGTGTGTGTAGCACATTCCATGCCACACAGGCAGGTAAAAAGCCCAATTTCCTCCTGCCAGTCTGACAGGAGAGGAAAGGCCTTAAATGTCCTGAATGTGGCCACTGAATTCTTTGTATTGTGTCTGATTGTGATCCAAAGCATCCTCTGTGGGCAGGTGTGTGACGCTGTCCTATCAGGAGAGAATGTATTTTCCATGTCTGAATTTTTCATTCTCCTCTCTCAGAGTGTGCACCGAGTCCTCCTCCTTTTCCCTCAGTCTCCTGCTGCCCCTCAGTTCCTGCAAGGTTTCCTCATTTCAGTCAGTCCAGTGCAGGAACATTTGTGGGGACAGGAACAGTTCCTCAGGAACTGAAAGGGGCTCCTTGCACGAGGATCTGAAGCTGAGAGCTGAGTGCCCTTCGGACACTGGATTGGATGTCAGAGTTCCTGGTCTCTCCTCTCCTTTCTGCTGAGGGAGCGAGGCCCTCTGGAACATCCACCCCTCCGTGCCTCAGTTTCCCCAGCTGGCAGATGCTGATGGGAAGACTCAGCCACCTGCCCTAAAAAGCTTTGAGGTCAAAAGGGAGCCAATCCCTGGGGAGCTCCTCAGTGTTTCAGTACAGGCAGTAATTAATTCAGCAGCCATTCCAGGGGGAGGGATAGTGGATTCACGTGGATGCCTTAGGTAAGCACAGCCTCAGTACAGTATGTTTCTTCTGAGACTGAAAATAATCAGAAGCAATTGGACTTTTTTTTTTTTTCCTTAACTGCTGCATTTTTAGAAAGTGATTCATCTCTTGTCTGGGGTCTGGGCTACCTGAAGAGCCCCAAGATCCCAGCAGCATTATTCTTTTTGAGGATTCATTGTGCTCCATTGCAGCCTGAATAACTCATTACAAACAAGAGTCTGATGTGAGCAGCAGGAGAGCTGGGCAGGAGAAGCACTTTGTGCTTTGGAAGCTGAGGTCCACACAGGCAGTGCCTTGTTACCTTTTCAGGTGCCTTACTCCTTCCACCCCGCTCCTTCCCCACGGAAAGAGGCTCTGGCTGGCACTGGGTGCTGAACCTTGTCTGGAACAGTGGTGCCAGCATGAATATTTCCCACCAGGGCTAAAGCAAGGATGTAAACCAGTGAGGATTCCCAGAAAGTAATATGGATCACGAGGAGCTGAAGGTCTGAAACACAACATAATGTGCGTTCTGCTCCATCCATCCCAATCCATGCTCTTTAAACATTGCTCCTTTGGCACTGCCTCCAAGGCTTGAGCCATATTCACTGGGTACAGAAAAGCCACACTAAAAATCTGGCCATCCCTGTTGGCCAGAGTGGGTTTAACCCCAAAGCAACACCTGGGGAAGAAGGGATGTGACTGGGAGTGACCCTTCTCCTCCAGGAGTTCTTCACCTGTGCTGTGTAACCCCGGGGGCTGTGGTGAGCTGTCCTTGCCAGGGGTGACAGCCACATGCAGCCAGCACCTTCTGTCACTCTGGCTTTCCCTGTCCTGGCTGAACATGTGCTTTAGGAAGTTTGGAGCCTTTCGAGGGAGGCAGCTTTGAAAATGATCATTCCAGCAGACCATTGGAAAACCCCAAACTGCCTTCTGTCACCTCTTTCTGGCAGCTTTTAGCAATGCCATGCTGCCATTACCCAGGAAAGAGGTCTGACTTTTCTCCCTGCCCCATCTGGCGTATCCAGGGCTCCTGCAGCAGGAATGTGTGCACGGTGCTGAGCTCTGGCAGATGCTGCTGCCTGCCTCAGACATAAATCCTGGGAACTTTGGAAGCTGGAGAGACTGAGAGGGCCACGTGTGCCTGGGAGCAGAGGTGGAGTAAATCATGCAGCTGAACAGCAGCTGCATCAGCTTCAGGTGTGATCCATCCTCAGTCACGGGGAGCTCTCTCTCCCTGTGCTGTCTGGGCTTTCCTGGTGGGGTGGCTGGATGTGACCGGCCCAGCGCTCAGCTGGGCACACACAGGGATGCTGTACCTGGGTGAGTGACCTGTGGGGGTGGCTGTCCTGCTGCTGCATGCTTCAGATGTTACGGCAGCTGTCCCAAACCTGGGCTCTGGAGTCTCAAGGAGAGCCTGGATGTTGGAATAATCACAGAATCCCAGAATGGTTTGGCTTGGAAAGGGCCTTAAAGCTCATCCCATTCCACCGCCTGTCATGGGCAGGGACACCTTCTACTATTCCAGGTTGCTCCAAACTCCATCCAACCTGGCCTTGGACACTGCCAGGGATCCAGGGGCAGCCACAGCTTCTGTGGGCACCCTGTGCCAGGGCCTCCCCAACCTCACAGCCAGGAATTCCTTCCCAGTATCCCATCTGACCCTGCCCTCTGGCAGTGGGAAGCCATTAAGGGACCCCGCTTTCCTTTGGGGGCACTGGAGCTGTGAGTCCCAACCCAGAGGAGCTGGGGCACAGCAATACCCAGGAGGAACATTTTTAGCATCTCAGGTGGTGGGAAGTCTTGTTCTCAGCTGGCAGATGACTTAGCTGGGTTTGTCACTTCCTTGGGGACAACTGCAGAGTCTGAGGGCATAAATATGTCAGTGCAAGGCAAACCAGCAGCTCGCAGAAAGAGCTGCAGTGTCCCCTCCACACCCCCCACTCCCCAAACTGTGATTCTTACCTAGTTGTGTGACTCATGTCATTTCTCTGCCTTATTTTGGTGTTTAATTTTAGTAAATTTGGCTTCCTAGTGGCGAGAGTGACATCCTCAGCTCACATAAACCCATATTATGTCAAGACAGACACGTCAACACAAAATAGTTTAGAACCCAGCCTGTCATTCCTGTGACTTCCCAAGGAGATGAGTGTGGAAGGTCCCTGTTGCCGGTGTCGTGTGCCCTGTGCCGCTCTTGGAGCAGCTCTGAACTAACAGACATCCCCAGAACCCCCTGCCCTGTGCTGAGCCCAGCGTGGGCAGCAGGGCAGGGGGGGATTCTGCCCCACTCAGGTGAGGCCCCACCTGCAGAGCTGCCCCAGCCCTGGGGCCCAGCACAGGGAGGACCTGGAGCTGCTGGAGAGAGCCCAGAGGAGGCACCAGGGTGATAAGAGGGATGGAGCAGCTCTGCTGGGAGCCAGGCTGGGAGAGCTGGGATTGTTCAGCCTGGAGAGGAGAAGCTTTGGGGTGACCTCATTGTGGCCTTGCAGGGCCTGAAGGGGCTGACAAGAAAGATGGAGAGACTTTGGACAAGGGCCTGGAGGGACAGGACGAAGGGGAGTGGCTTCCCACTGCCAGAGGGCAGGGCTGGATGGGATATTGGGAAGGAATTGCTCCCTGTGAGGGTAGGGAGGCCCTGGCACAGGGGGCCCAGAGCAGCTGTGGCTGGCCCTGGATCCCTGGAAGTGTCCAAGGCCAGCTTGAAGGACCCTGGGACAGTGGGAGGTGTCCCTGCCCATGGTAGGGGGTCGCACTGGATGGGCTTTAAGGACCCTTCAACCCAAACCACTCTGTGATTCTGTGATTCTATGATATATATGATATATATGATATGATATATATGATACATATGATACTTATCTACAGCATCTGTAGACAATAGTTTTCCTTCCTATCCCTGTGTACAAACCAAGCCCTTCCCCAACCCTGCTGCTCTTTGACACAGCTCAGAGCTCCCTGTGCAGATCCTCCCTGCCCCCCTGCCCGAGCCCTGGGGTTTGACTCATGCTGGATGGTGGACATGGGCCAGGGCCTGAACTTCATCATGTCACAACTTATGCATGTCTTTAGGCTTTAATCCTTCACATTCCACAACATATTCCTGATGGCTTGGAGGCTGCAGCCCTTATTGATCCATCCCTTCTCTACAACAGCAATATGGCACGTTTCCATGGCAATAGGTCCCCCTGAAGGGGCTTCCTTCCTTTCCTCACTTTATTGGTCTTTTTCATTATTAAATCATCAGAGATAAATGCACACAGGAGAAGGGTCAATGTCTGGATCAATGGGCAGCAAACAAAGAGGAACTTTTCCATATTCATACAAGCAGGAGATTTCAGGAGATCAAACAATGCGGAACTGCCAGGCCCCGAGCATGGCAGCTCATGAATAATGTATTCCGGGAACTCTGCAATCAATACACATCCAGCACCTTGGAGACCCCTGGGATTCAGCTGCAGGTGGGCAGGGAGAGGGGAATCCACAAATATTTATGAGTGCAGTAGGGTGGGGCATGAAGAGAGGTTAACTCTGCTTTGTGCCGTCAGTGCAGCTTTGGCTCAGTGCTACAAACCGAACGTGGTGCTGAATTCTTTACCCCTGGAGGGTGTGGGGTGGGAGGTTCCTTCTGGTGGGGTTTGGTGAGCCAGCCATGGAGTGAAACCTGCCTTGTGCAGTGGTGTGGGTGAAGAGGGGACCTTCCCTCAGCAGGGACGCCAAAATGGTCTGACCTTCCGTGGGGACAGGAGCCCTCCAGACATGGGGCTGACGGTGGCTGCACTGCCCTGCTTCCCTTCCTGAGGAATCCTGTAAACCTCCCAGTGAATCTGCACCATTCCATCTTCACATGGTGTCTCCAGCCCCGGCTGCAGTGAATTCCCACTGCAGGACAATTTATATCCGTGCTCACCTCGCTGGTGCTGTGAGAACGACAATAAATTGTGTGGGTTCAGTGTGTAAACGCTGCCCCTTTGGGCCTTCAGACAGAGAGGGGATAAGCGTTCCTAGGAGTAGTACCATAAAAATTTCACTGCTTCTGCAGCTCGTTGCAGGGGAATTCTCCATGAGATATTAATAGCTGTGTCCAAGCAAGTGAGAAAATATTAATAATTCTGCTTTAGTCGGAAATGGGATGTGTGCTCTATTGGCCTCCATGCTCCAAATTTAGAGCCGGAACAAACCAAGTCTCTTGTGGCTATCTCTGGTTCTGTGAGAGAAATGAAATCTTGTTTATTTTTACCTTTCTGGGAAGATGGGGTTCTAAGTATAGATTTAAGATAGGCTTTAATTTGTTAGGCTGATATCTGCAGGCAGGAAGGCAGCGGGAGCCGAGGACAGTGGGCATTGACTCCGGGGGCCAAATCCACCGGGACTTTCCTGAGCCTTGTGCCATGGGTGTGGTTCAGCGTGACTGGGAATGAAAGTGCAGGAGCATCGTGGTTCTGGGTGGTGCAGTTTGTCTGCAGAGCCAGGACTGGGAGTAGGCGTTCATCAAACGGCAGCTTGAGCATAAATCCCTGGGAAATGCTTATCCAGGTCCTGTGGAGCCCCTTGCAGGGTTAGGTCAGGGTTGGGACTTCACAGATTGGATGAACCCTCATTATCCCAGGACAGATGCAAGGCAGGCAGCAGCACTGCAGCCTCCAGGAGCCTTTCTGCAAACGTGGTTTGCTCAATCCTTGAAACCGAGCTTAGGATGTGAGTTCACCCGCCCTTGGAGGATCCCGAGGGAGCAATGGCCCCGTCTCGCAGTTGGAATGCTGCTGACCTGGCCATGGCACTTCCATCCCATCCTCGCTTCTCAGCCTGACTGGAAGGGAACACACTTCTGAGCAGGGGTGGCAGCGTCTCTTCCACTGGTTTTTTCACGTGCTTGAACTGCACTGCCTGTGGGTGTGGTTCATGACTGGTGCACTTGAGCACAAAGATAATGCAGAGTGCTGGGTTTTCTGAGGCAGGAAAGCAGCAAACACAATGAAGATGTTCCAGCAAAGTCACAGAAGGTCAGGACTGTCCGTCTTGGCTGATTCATAAAGCCTCTTTCAAACTGAGATGGAGGCCAGGGAAGTGTTCATGTCTTGGTGGCTGGAATTTCTGTGAAGGACAGTCGCCAGCAGCTTCTGGGGGCTCCTGTGGCAGCTCCCTTGGGCAGTGCTGAGTGTCCCACAAGTGGCTTTTTCTCCCTCCCTGCAGAGCCCACACGAGGGGAAGGTGTTGCCATCTCTCCTGAGGTAATACTTGATGAAAAAGGCACTGAGCACTGAGCTGTTCCCCTGTTCAGACAAACCCACTGCTTGGTGGATTGCCTTTGACATGAGCTCTGCTTTCCCCATCCAACCTGGCCTTGGACAATTCCAGGGATCCAGGGGCAGCCACAGCTTCTCTGGGCAACCTGTGCCAGGGCCTCCCCACCCTCAGAGCCAGGCATTTCTTCCCAATATCCCATCTAACCCTGCCCTCTGGCAGTGGGAAGCCATTCTGCCTTGTGCTGTCACTCCATCCCTTGTCCCAAGTCCCTCTCCAGCTCTCCTGGAGCCCCTTCAGGCACTGGAAGGAGCTGTGAGGTGTCACTTGGAGCCTTCTCTTCTCCAGGTGAACACCCCCAGCTCTCCCAGCCTGGCTCCAGAGCATAGGGGCTCCAGCCCTTGGATCATCTCCATGGCCTCCTCTGGACTGGCTCCAGCAGCTCCACGTCCTCCAGGATGTTGTTCAGCAGGGCTGGAGGCAGCTCTGCAGGTGGGGTCTCACCTGAGGGGGCGGAGGGTCAGAATCCTCCCCTCTCCTGCTGCCCAGGGCAGGGGGAGGTTCAGGGCTGGGTCGTTTACCGCTCTCACCCCCCAGCACCCCCAGGTACCTTTTCTCCAGGGCTGCTCTCGATCCGTTCACCCCCAGCCTGGATTGATCCCAGGGCTTGCCCCGAGCCGGGTGCAGCACCAGTACTTGGCCTTACTGGGTTTCCTGAGGCTCACGCGGAGCCACCTCCTCAGCCTGTCCAGGTCCCCCGCATGTCACCCAGGTCTCCATTTCTGCAGGAAGCCTGGCAGCAGTGGGTGCAGAGCAGAGGCAGCAGCTCAGCTACCTCAGCTTGATAGAGTGCCCTGTGTTTTGTGAGTTAAAGGAAGGGCATCATTCACAATGTAGCCGCTTATAATTGCTCAAATCCATCAGTGCCTCAAACGTGATGTTTGCAAATTGTCAGCTATTACTGCTGGAATAAAAATACCTCTAAGTAATGTGTATATTTATATTTTTACAGCAGAAAAGAGAAGAAATTTCCCTTTTGCTGCTACTGATCAAATTATAGATTATAACATGACTGGAAACCTCTCCTGAGTCTAGACAACCACATTGGCTGCGTGGTACTTCTACCTCTGAATAAGTTTCTTTAATCTTTAGTATCTCATAGTCTATCTGTAATATAGGATGATAATACCTTCCTAATTATATCTGCTGGGATTTAATTAATGTTTGGACATTACTTTGAAAAATGTAGGGTGTTGATTATTGTTTAATAATGTAGTGTTAGATTTAAAAATTAATGATAGAGAAGCAATGAAAATACTTCCTTGCTTGGACTGCAAATGCCATCTCCAAGTATTACATAAGCAATAGCTTCCTTAATTTTCCACTTAGCAAAATCCATGTAATTATATTTTAAGGTAATAATATGAGCATATGTTCTAAACTTGAAACATGGTTTGGAATTGGGCACTGCTCGGAGGAGATTAGGTGAGCAATTATGTAGATTGAAGATAATCTAAGTCAAAGGCTAAGTGCAGACCTTGGAGAATATCTTGCCTCGGGTAAAAGTGCCAGCTGAATTCGATGGGAATTCTGTCAGGGACAGCAGAGGAGCTTTAAGGAATCCAGATGCCAAGTGCTGCCGGGCCCACACCTCGTTTGCGCTGGGAGCTCTCCCCGTCACACACCTGCTTGTGTCAGCACTCCAACCCATCACTGCCTCACGGGCCTCGTGCTCCTGGCACTGAATTCCGTGGGGAATCCTGTCCCATCCCACTGACCCTGGAGCCAGCTGAGCCCCGCGGTGACCAAACGGAAGGAGTGTTCCCTGCTGTACCCGGGGGAGGTGCCGGAGCATCCCTGGGGGAGGTGCTGTGGGTGCAGCCCTTTCCCAGCCAGCTGGGTCCCCACTGTTGGCTTTCCATGCCTGCCAGTGCCGCTGGATTTGGTGCCCCTGAGCCCAGGAGCAGCCGGGAGCCAGCAGGGCTGCAGGAGATGCAGGCATCCAGGAGAAGCGGGCATCCAGGGAATTGTGGAGGAGACTGGGACCCAGCAGGCTCTCCTCTGCTGTCAGAATGCATGGCTAATTAGCAGTGCTCCCAGGAGATTTAGTCAGGATGGCAGAGGAGAGGGAGTATTTGCATAGATCGGTCAGAAGGAATTAAAACTGTTTGTCTTTTCCTTTAGCCGGGTCCTTTCCCATTACACAGCACTCAGAATATTTTTGTAACTCGTTTGACTCCTTTTCTGGTGAGTATTCATGGCAGAGAGGTTTCCAAGTGCACAGGTATTTGAGTAAACTCCCTATAAATAAATGAATTCTTCCCACGAGGGAATTGCTGGGCTCGTAGCTGGTTAAGTGTCCTTCAGTGTGTTTAGGAGCAGTGAATCACCGTGTTCCTCTCGTTATCGCTGGGACAGAGCAAAGTCCGTAACTCTCCAGTAGAAACAGCCTGCTCCTATCTGGGAGAAGCAGTGCTTCCAGAGGCAGGGAAGGATCTCCTCCTGCTTCTTCTCTTGCTCTCTCTCTGTGTTCAGCTGTCTCTGTGAATGGCTGTTTCTGGAGTAAACTTTGCTCCCACCGTGGCTCCAGCCACCCTGAGCTCCGCTAATGCTCTTTCCAGAAGGTGATTTCTATTTCCAGCCCCACAGCATTCCTGGGAATTGCAGCACGACCACGACCTCTTTCCTGCCAGGCCAGCGGTGAGCACGGCAGTGCCTGATCCGGTGTGCAGTCCAGAGCGAGGAGAGGCAGCTGCCACTCCAGGGAGAAGCTCCAGAGGAACTAAGGAACAGTTCCTCCCCACCAGGCAGGGGATGGAGATTCCGTGTGGGACTCAGTAGGTGGCACTGTGTTTCTGGAGTCAGCACCGAGCCTTGGGACAGCAGCTGGGGTTGGCTTTGGGCTTGGTTTGAACAAGCTGTGCTCAGTGAAGAGCTGTTCTTGGGAGGTCAGCAGGGCTGGCCACGGGGTGGGAGCTCAGTTCCACTGCTGGGGAGAAGCTCCTGGCTCCTGGCACTGCCAGGCAGGCACAGTTTTATTTGCGCTTCACTTTCAGGCAGCGCCTCACTTCAGCCCAGAGCTGGCTGCCTTTCAGCAGGAGCTGGAAAACCGAAAAAGCTTTGTTAATTTAGAGGTGAGGCTGCTCAAGTCCATTTTGTCTGGACTGCGGAAGCACTACACAGCCAGAACAGAAATTCAGAAACCACAAATGCTCAGGGTTTGAGTGCTGTTGTGACCCAGTGATGCTGCTGGACCTCTCACTTCTGGGATTCACTGCTTTCTCTCCAATTCCTCACTTCCTGAGCTCATGCTTTAGAATTGCCCACACTGCACCATGGAATGGTTTTGAAAAAGGAAATTTCATTTAATTGTAAAAAATTACTTCCAAAAGCAATATTCCTGGCCTGCTGTCACAGTGTGCTCTAGGCAGAGCACAAAGATGGTCCAGCATTCCAAACCCACAAACCAATACCTACGAAGTGTACAGGCTGTCACATCAGCTGGGTGACACAGCAGTGCTTGAGGAGCACATATTCCTGAAGTGTCTGTGCCACACTAATTCTCAGATACGTTCTGTTTTAATAATATATCAGGAATTAAGAGCTCCGAGGTAGTGGTGCGTGTTAAAATGTGATTTGCAGATCCAAGGAGTGTGCAGAGAGTAGGATGGAGTATAAAAACCAAGGGTGTTTGAACAAGACATCTGGTTTATATAGTGCTGCCTGTTCCCTGTGCTCTGAGCTGTTCAGTTGCACTGAGTCAACTGTAATAAAACAATACATTCATATTTATTAATTTTTTATGTAGGCTTTTGGGAACAGGAAGAGAAGTGAGAAGAAGGCAGGATATCAGAGGGAGACGTTCCAGAGATGCATCTCTGTTAGGCTCTTTTGCAAGCCATACGAATGGCTTCAGAGCTGGTTAAACTCAAAAATCAGATGCGGGTCCTAACCCTTGCTTAGCCTCAGACTTCCGTGGACAAATCCCACGCTCTTCACTTCGCCGTGTGGCTCCTCTGTGTGCAAGGCAGGGATAATAACTCTGCCTCTCCTGGGTGTGGCGGAGCCAATTTCATCACTGTCAGCTCCGTGGAATGCCTGGGTGAAGGGAACAACAGAAATCCAGAAAACATGGGTTATTAATAGCTGGTGCTTGCCCTTACGTACATCACATGCACCGTTAGTCATTGTGGCCAGTAATTTACAGGGAGGGAAAAGATGTTCCTCGGAGCAAATGCGAAATGACACTTGGATGGTATCAGACCTCTGAGGTGTTGCGGGCCCGGAGAGTCTAATTAAGTGTAAATGCACTGATGCCACCCTGAGCAGATCCTGCTTCCTATGTGGGTGAAATGAAAATGTGCAGGAGCTGTGGAAATCTTAACAGGGGAATTTTAACTCCCAGGCAGTTCATGTTGGAAAGGCAGGTGCTGGAGTTGGTGTGCAGGCCAAATTCTTGGTGTGTTTCAGCTTTTTCTGCCTCCTTCATAGAGCCCCAAGGCTATCTCCTCCCTGACACCTTTACTAGAGGGATCACTGGATGCAGAAGTTTCCCTTCTGTGGTTTTAAGTGATGGCTTTAAAGGTCGGAGCTGAGGGGGCCGTGACAATAATCTGGAGTCAGCAGTGCTCCCCCGAGGAGAGCTGTGCTGGAAGGAACACGTGGCAGTGGGGTTCAGCTCTTCGCTCTCCTGCCCACACTGCACACCCAGCTCCTCCAGGGGCAGCTCGGGAGCAGCAGGCTGGCAGGGAAGAGCTGGAGGAGCTCAGGGCTGGAAGCGCAGGAGATGCTGGAAATCAGGATGCAGGACAGCTGACCACACTGGACAGGGAGAGGCCGGGCTAGCAGGCAGTGCTGCAGGCAGGGGAGAGCATTTCACTGGCCTTGTGTGTGTGCAAAACATCTTCCTTGAACTGGGAGCCATCCTGCCACTGCTGGCAGCGTGCCCAGTTACCACCGAGTGTAGAAATCACCACCCAGCCTAAAAAAGAGGCACAAAAATGCAAAGATCTCAGAAGAAAGGCACTTACCTTCCCATCTCTGCAAACCTGGCCGTGCCAGGCTCATGCCATTAATTTGAAACTTGGGAAAACTCATTTTCTTTGTGCCTATCTCCTCGTGTATTCCCTAAGGCAAACGAAAGATGGCTGGGAGGTTATTTATTTTCGGTAATAATGCACACACTGCTTCCAGACTTCCTGCTATTGTGCGATTATCCAGATTAATTGCCTGGGAAAGCTGCAGCATCATCTCAGGCCCTTATTAAGGAAGCTCACAACACGGATTTATATTAATGCATATTGCTGGGTGCCTTGCTCTTGGAGGCAGATGGACAAATCCCACTGCTGAGTGCTGCCAGCACCCCTGTACCTGCAGACTGAGGGGAGGATTCCTGGCACCTTCCTTCATGGCACCTTGAGAGCCAGGAAGAGAGCGCTGACATTTTTAGAAAGCTCGTTAGTGAATAACTTTGCTTATTCTAAAATCAGTTCCCATCAGCCTCTGCTGAATGATTGTGAGAATTGCTGGGGTGCTGCTGGCTGCTGACCCTGTCTGTACATGGGCAAGAGCTGGCATCTTAAAGATGCTTTTAGGTGCTTTAAAGTGTTCTTACCTGGGAGAAAGGCTCTAGACAGAGAAGGCTTTTAAGGCACATTCTGCCCTTTTGGTTTCCCTGCTGAGAGTTTAACAAACCATGTAGCTGCCTTGCTCTGGAAATCCTGGTCTGCAGCAGCTCAGCCTGGTCCGGGTTCCAGCCAAACAGCCACTGACCAAGGTAGAGCTTGAGGGTCTTTAAATCAAATCCAGCTCTCCTGAAACATTTCAGGGATTTTGGCTGCAAAGGGTTAGGCAGAGGAGCAGCATGTGCATGTCCGTCAGCAGCCCAACATTTCCCTGTGATGAATCAGTGTAAATCCAGGGTCACACTGATGCTCTCACTGCTGCTGAGGTGTGCTCATCTCCTGTGATGAGGCGGTGATTATTGTATTAATAACTAACGATATTAGAGTAGCTGACCCATAGTACACAACGCGGAGCTGGTGGAATCTTGGCAGTGGGAGCCCACAGTGCCTCAGCATCTACATGTGACACATTTGGAGGGGACTGGAGCACCATTGTGCTGGGCAGTGAGGCTCCTCAGCAAGCTCTGGCACTGGGAAGGGGTTTAGTCCTCACTCTGAGGGAGTTGTGACCACATTGTCTGATTGTGCATCTGTGGAAAATCTTTAAAAAATCCCAAACAAATAAATTAGGGGTTCTAGTCAGACTGTGTGTGCCCTCAAAACAAAACTGAGTGTTCTTGTAAGGTCCACTGGGTAACACTGACCTGCCACTGGAGTGAAAAGAAGCTTCCTGGAGACTGTGCTTCATGGAACAGGAGTTAAATGTTGGTGTTACTGTCCTTAGAAATGGAATAGATATTTCCAGGCACATGACTCCAAGCTTTATTGATTGTTTCTGTACAACACGGGAGCCTGTAGAGTGTGGGCTGAACTCCTGGAGTCCAGGCTCGGCAGGAATCTGAACTGAAGGCTGTAGATGAGAGCACAGGCTCCAGTTCCATCCTGATCCCAAAGCTGTCAGCGCTGGCTGCTTCTAAAGAAGGATCAGGCAGCAGGAGCAAAGCCTGATGGTTTAACCCCAAATGGCTTTATTGACACACAGACTCTGAGGCCTCCCAAGCCCTTGTTCTCTCCTTACCCAGCGGTCTCTGTAGTAACCACGGGTTTTTCAGTCTCTCCCCAGGCAGCTCCCAGGTCCCAGGAAAGTGTTCAAGCGGGCATGCCCAGCCCTGGCTCAGCTCCTTTCTGAGCCCTCGAAGGCAGAGCAGGAGTGTTCCTCTGATATTAATTAGTCAATTAGCAGCTTGTGCTGTGTGCGTGCTCAGGCAGAGCAGCAGAGCCCAGGGGATGACTGACAGCAGAGATGGATGAGTTCATCAGTGCAGCTGACCCGGGCTCCCCGACCTCCTGCTCTGTGCCTGATCTCACATGTCTCTGTCTTGCTGTCCAGGTTTTACTGGGATCTGACCATGCTGCTGCTGATGGTAGGGAACCTGATCATCATCCCTGTGGGCATCACTTTCTTCAAGGATGAGAACACCACCCCGTGGATTGTCTTCAACGTGGTTTCGGACACGTTCTTCCTCATCGACCTCGTCCTCAACTTCCGGACAGGCATCGTGGTGGAGGACAACACCGAGATCATCCTGGACCCGCAGAGGATCAAGATGAAGTACCTGAAGAGCTGGTTTGTGGTGGATTTTATCTCCTCCATCCCCGTGGACTACATCTTCCTGATCGTGGAGACGCGCATCGACTCCGAGGTGTACAAGACGGCGCGGGCGCTGCGCATCGTGCGCTTCACCAAGATCCTCAGCCTGCTGCGCCTGCTGCGCCTCTCGCGCCTCATCCGCTACATCCACCAGTGGGAGGAGGTGAGACAGCCCCGGGCTCTGCCCGCCAGCTCTGCTCTCCCACCAGGGCTTCCCTTGAGCGCCCCTTCTCCTTCCTGCCGGGTGTGTCGGGGGCGTAACGCTTTGTTGGAGCAGGTTCCCAAGGGAATTCTGCAGATTGTTGGGATGGTGCTGTGGGCTCCAGGATCAGCATCCACATAATCTGTGGAGATGCTGCGTGGGCTGGTACGAGGGTCGGCACAGGCGGGCCCCTTGCAGGAACTGTGTGGCTGGTGAACAGAGCAATCAGCCAGACAGCGAGGGCTTGCCCTCTCAGAGCCCCCAAAGGTCCAGGAACAGCTCCAAGGAAAGGGCTGGAGACAGCTGATTTGCAGAACCTGTGGCATCTGTTTGCCATCTGCTGCTTCTCTGTGCTTATCTCGAATAAAGAGATAAGCACGGGCACATGTTAGAAACCTCTTGCTTTCTACATTCTCTGACACTATGCTGAGGGAAAAAGGAAGGAGGAGCAACCTGCAGACAAAGGTCTGGTGAAAAGCAAGATCCCCACAACCCCTGGAGACTGTGCTGCTCCTAGGGGGAATTCCAGGATGCAGGGTGAGTTGTCAGGCATAATGTGGGTGAAGCCACAGCCTTGCAAGTAGCTTGAAAATCAGTTATTTTTCTCCTGTCTCCCTGCTCTCCAAAGCAGAGAGAAAGCTCCCTGCATCTCTCTCCACATGTCAGGAGCATATTTTCAGGACAAGGAAAGCTGGTCAGGGCAATTTCATCTTCGTCCCCATACTTTGTGTTGCGCTTTGGAGCAGAGCCTGCTGCAGAGCATGATCTAATGCAGAGCGGGCTCCTGGGAATGTGAAGGGGAAGCAGCCATGCAAGTCATGGCTCGATTGCAGCGAGCTGTCACAACACTAATTCATGATAGAGCTGAGCCCTTCCCTCCTCCCAGCAGCCCACACTCACAGGGAGAGCACTGGGGCATACCTCACAAATCTCAGGCTTCACCCTTGTGGTGTTGTCTTTTGTGAGGGCTTCACTTAGAACAGAGCAGAGCCTTGTTGGGGTCTGAGATGACACTGGGCAAGGTGCTGGACAGGTGCTGGGGAGAGGCAGCCACAGCCCTCAGAATTCACTGCTGTGTTCATTCACTTTGTGGCCAGGCAGGAGCGCACGGAGAGGTGGAGATGAATAAGGCAGAAATGTCCTTCTGGGGTGGCTCAGTGAGCCAGGGACTGAGCAGAGCACTGAAATCTCTCCAGGTGTGTTGGCCTGGCCCGTGGTTGCTTTGCTTCCCTGTCCTCCAATCTGAGTGGCTCAGCAAAGGCGAGGTGGTGGCTCTGGCTGTTGTTAGATTGGCTCTTCACCCAGATTCACAGGCACCCACAGCAGTGCACAGCTCCCTGCTTGCTTCCCCCTGCTCCTTGACTTCCCTTCCAGGAGGTGCTTGAAGAGGATTGAAATATATTTGCTGTTGATTGTACTGAGTTTGTTTTTAAAATGATGAGACGGAAGCAGATCAGTGCTTTTCCCTCTCTGGCTTCTCGTGGTTTCACTGAGCAGCCATTCCTAGCTTCAGTCTCATAACGCGGTTCCTGGGATGCTGTTCCGTGGTGCTGCTGTCCTGGGCCCTGGGCACAGCACAGCTGGGTGCCCCGAGGGGCACAGGCTCCCCGGGGTGAGGCAGCGCTGCCAGGGCAGGGCACAGATGGTGCTGGTTGCAGTTTGGGACTGCAATGCAGACTCTGGTGTGCACTGCAGAGCCCAAACGCCAAACACCGCCGGCTTTGTCAAACAGGGCTCGGCCCAAGCTGCACTTCCTGGAGAGAGTTTGACACTGAGAGCTTCTCCACCTTCCACAGGGGGAGGGAGGCAGAGGGGAGGGGTGATCCTCTGTCATGGGTGCAGTGCCTGCCACAAAGCAGCGGGGAGACAGGGAAGGGGAGTGCTGCTTCATCCTTGCGTGGGAGTTGTGCTCCCTGCAGCCACACTGGCAGCTCTCTCTTCCTCTGAAGTGCCTACAGATGATCCCTGTCTGAAAGGCCACATTCATCTTTCCTCCCTGCACCCATCAGTGCTGATCTGGGAGTGCCAGGACAGAGCAGTGTTGGACCAGACCTACCCTGGGTGTGCAGGAGGTTGCTGTGCACAGCTAAAGAAGGAGGAGGACGTGCGAGAGGGGGTGCTGCAGGTCTGGTCTCTGTGGTCCCCCCACTGTCCCACTCCATGTCTCACCAGCCAGCAGTGTCTCTTTAGCCCTTTGCTTATGACCAAATCAGCTGAAAAGGAGACGCGAGCAGGGCACACCGGGCCTCTGGAGAGGGGTGTGTGAACTAGGGCAGTGCGTGCAGGGCAGAGTCAGCCAAGGTTGATGGACAGAGAGGCATCACCGTGGCATTGTGTGTGGGCAGAGCACCCCCTCACCGCACAGCGCTGGGGCAGTCACTCCCCATGGAGGCAGGGGCCCAGCACACACAGTGCCCTCCTCACTCAGCCTCCTGGTGTCGCTGGAGCGAGGGCACGGATGAGGGGGCACTTCCCGAGCTGCCAGCAGCCTCTCCCTTCGCTCCCCTGCAATTGTCCATGCTCTGCATGAATTTATCACCGAGGCTGCAGTGAGCAGGGAGCAGCCTTCTCGAGGGCTGCAGTGCTGTAAAGCAGCCAGGCACTCATCAGTTCCACATCAGCGCTGCTCGGGAGTCTGCGGGCTCCGGAGCTGGGGCTGCGAGTGCCCGCACTGGTGTGGCTCCGAGCAGCCTCTGCCATCCTCCCCACATCCCAGAGAGGTGCTCTGGGGATACAGCTGGGCAAACAACCTGAAGAGAAAAGGAAGGCAAAAGGCAAGAAAAACAATCTAATGCACTCATGTTCACTGGAGTACGAAAATAAGCTTAATTCCAAATGTAGCGGTTTCATTTGCATGATGCATTTTGCATGAGTGGTCCCACGAATGAATTTACCAGGAGGGCAGAATATAAATAGAGTCTTTTTGAAGTGTCTGCCGTGTCTCCCCTGCAGCTGGGAGCTTGACTGCAGTTCAGGCAGCAGCACTCGCACTGGCTGGGGCCTGGCTTGCCTCAAATCCGTATCACCAGCCCCGGTGTCTGGGAGCTCCCCAGGCCGGGAGCACAGATCCAGGAGAGTCAGAGCAAACAGGGCTGCTCCAGCTGGGCCTTGTCCTCCCCCAGAGAAGCTCTCACTATCTCAGCCTTTGAACTGCTCCAGCAGCTCTTTGGGGTGCCCAGCTTGGTCAGTGGTTCCTGGATCTGCAGCACACGGTCCCAGGGTCAGCTGTCCCACTGTCCCACTGTCCCACTGTCCCACTGTCCCACTGTCCCAGGGTCAGGGAGTTGGGCCTCCCTACTGCTGGGCTGAGAGAGTGTCCAGGGAAGGGAGGTCCAAACATGAACATCCTACAAACCTCATCCCAGGGTCCCCCAGCAGAAAGATAAACGGCAGAAACACCATGGAACCCATGGATTCAGTCAGGATGAACCATCCAGGTCAGACTGGGAGTCAAAAACCCCTCAGTTTTCTGAGCTTTCCCTGTCATATGCACAGCATTTATGCCGTGGTTGGTGCTGGGGTGCAGTAACCTGGATTTAAGATCAAACTGTTTTGACTTATGAACATTCATTGGAACAACAGCACAATCCTGCTCCTGTAAATTGGTTTCCAAATAGCACATGGGCCAAGATAACCAAAATGTTTTGATTGCAGACTCTGTGGGAGGGATTGTGATGGGAAGGAAAGGAACTATCTGGGTTTGATATATATCACAATGATAAGATAATCATAAGTGAAGATTTTTTTCAGATTTTTGTCAGGAAGAAAAATACATCTTTTGGTTTTTGCAGCTGAAACATGAAGCAAAGGACAATTTGGTGATTTTCAGGCTATTATGTTATTGAAACCTTACAAACTTGCCTGAGTGCTGTCCTTTTCTTCCCTCGAGTTTCCATATTACAGAGAAGCTTTAGGAGGGAGGGAATGCATCCTCTCAGGTCCCAGTAACAAATTCCCAGTAACAACTGGGCACAGGTCGGACCATCTGAAAGATGATGTCACTTTTCAGAAGATTCAGCTATTCAGAAAACGGATGCAAAGCTGGAGGGGCTGTGTGGAAGGACCAGGAAAGAGCTTCCAGAAGCTACGAGAATATGGCTCCCAACTGATTCTCCTTTTGATTTGCTAATTCCCTTAGTGTCTTCTGACCTATCTGTAGCCTTCCCTAAATTCAATTAAAATAACGTGGCTAGTGGCCTGGGGGATGGAATGTTAGGCCAAATCCATAACTGGATCCCGGGAGGGGAGGAGCCGGGCAGAGTGATTGTTCCCAGGCAGCACAGCGGGGTCCCGTTGCACAGGCAGTTCCAAGGGGCTGAACAGCTCCTTTATCGATAGGATTTGCAATTCTGTCCCGTTAAACAGCGAGGCAGGCCCAGGAGAGTAACTAACTAAAACATCTGGCCACCCTTGGGTAAAATCAGACTCAACAAACACCGGCAGAGTGGCCGGGAGGAGGATTGGGGGTTGGGCTTCTTCCCAAATTTGCATTACCTCATTTCTGCAGCCTTGTTAAGCACTGGTCTTTAATGTGCCTACAAGAGCTTATTAAAACCATAGTGCAAGATACAGGAATTTTCATTCTCACTGCACAAAGTGACCCCAAATTTGAGACATCTTTTCCTCTCAGAGAAAATCCTGGCTGCCCTGAAACAAATGGCAAAACCCTCTTGTTGGAATATTAGTCAGAGTTTTTTCAAGATTTAACCACATGGAACTGTTGTCACTTGTGCAGCACTTGTGGAGGGAGAGCAGACAACACAAGGAGACGGATGGTCTTCACTCCTGTACATTGAATTTTCCCTCTCCTGCCCATGGGCATCCCCAGTGCTCCATCCCCTGCCTTGTGCCAGGAGAAAGACACACAGAAACATTTTTTTGGAGGAGTTGGTCTGTGGCAGGAAGTTCTGCTGCTCTAATGCAAATTCAGCTCCCCACCTGGGCACTGGGAATACAGTTTCAAAGAGAATACCATCAAAAATGGCTTCTAATGAATTATAAGGAGCCAGGCAAATATTTGAATAGCTGTGCAGCCATGGAGGTTGCCATGAAAAGGAAAAAGCTTTCATTTTTTCTGCAGTCACCTTCTGGCAGTGCTTAATGTGCCTTGTGTCAACAGCAGGATGTGAGCAGGGAATACCTGGTTTGGGGTTTGGGATTAGAGTCTGTCTGTAGGGCAGGAGCTCACACCCAGTATATAGGAATACCTGGTTTGGGGTTTGGGATTAGGGCACAGAGCCGTCTGTAGGGCTGGAGCTCAGAGCCGGTCTGTAGGAATACCTGGTTTGGGGTTTGAGATTAGGGCACAGAGTGTCTGTCTGTAGGGCAGGAGCTCAGAGCCGGTCTGTAGGAATACCTGGTTTGGGGTTTGGGATTAGGGCACAGAGCTGTCTGTAGGAATACATGGTTTGGGGGTTTGGGATTAGGGTCTGTCTGTAGGGCAGGAGCTCAGAGCCGGTCTGTAGGAATACCTGGTTTGGGATTAGGAACTCAGAGCCATCTGTCTGTAGGAATACCTGGTTTGGGGTTTGAGATTAGGGCACAGAGCTGTCTGTAGGGCAGGAGCTCAGAGCCGGTCTGTAGGCAGTGAAAGCCGTTTGCTGTCTCAGGGATGGGTTTGCCCAGGTGTGCTCTCACCACAGAGGTGCCTGTGGGACAGGACCAGCTGGGCACTGCCCCGGGCAGCAGCAGCAGCGGGGTTAAACCCTCCCTTCTGCAGGCAAGTCCCCACTGAGCAGGGGGTGAGGAATGGTAATGACAGGGTGCTGCCTGTGCCCAGGCTCTGTCTGGGGGTCACAGGGTCCCTCAGTCTGGGCTGTCCTGCTGGGCTGGGGTTGTAGAGGTTTCCTAAAGCCGCAGGCCGCTCTCCTGATGATCCCTAATCCTTAGGAGAGCTGGCATCTGTAGGTTTGCTGTCTCTCGGGGAGCTCACGTCCCCTGTGCTCTGCCAGCACCAGCTGCCTCAGCTCCGTGCCCGCATCGTGCCAGCTGCCTGGCATTTGCCTCAGGCCATTGTGTTTGGAGGCTTCATTATCGCTGCTGTGCTACAATAACAGAGGCTCCTCACAGGAGACGTGCTGCAGCCCGGCACGAGGACTCCTCCTGCCGCTGTCACTTCCCAAGGTTTAATGCCATGGAGCTTTACTGATGGGGTTTGTTCCAGCTGCAGCCCTGCAGGGCCACGGGCCCAGCCTGCCCTGGGGCTGGCACACAGGGGACAGCTGAGGAGTTGTCACCTACCGCAGAGTGACTGGGTGGGTCAGCCTGGAAGGCACCACCCGGCACAGGATTGTGTCCAGAGGGCTCCGAAATATCTCCAGAGAGGAGATTCCACAGCCTCTCTGGTCTCTGTTCAGGGCTGGGCATTGCCTAGAGCAGAAGTTGTGCCTCCTGTGCAGGGGAGTTGCTGGGCTCAGTCCCTGCCCCTTCCTCTGGTGCCCTTTTTGGGCCCCCAGAGCAGAGCCTGGGCCCTGCCCTGAGCCCTCCCTGCACACAGGGACACCCAGGGCTGAGGGCCCCTCTCAGCTGGGGCTCCTCTCGAGGCTGAACAGTCCCAGCTCCCTCAGCCTTTCCTGGGCACGGAGATGCTCCAGGCCCCTTCTCATCTCCAAAGCCTCTGGAGCTCTGTGTCCCTCTTGTCCTGAGGAGCCCAGAGCTGGACACAGCACTCCAGGGCTGAGCAGAGGGGCAGCAGCTGTGTTTGCAACAGAGGCAGGGGTCTTGACAATCCTGTATTGTGATGGACACGTTTAAGGGAACTTCTAAATCACATCCAAATGCTGTGAGCTGGGGAAGCAGCAAGGGCAGTGCCTGTTCCCTGAAATGTGTGGGAGCACAGATTTACCCCTCAGTAGGGCTGTGCTCCGTAGAAGGAACACTGTGAAGGGCAGCCTGGAAGGGCTGCACCCTCCCTGGAGCTGGAACTGAGCCCCCCAGGGTGTGTCTGTGCCCCCCAGCCCACACAGCCTGCTGCCAGCACATCATCTGTGATGCACACACAGACAGTGCTGGTGCTGGGGACAGCTGAGGCAGCTTTTGAACCTTCCACAGGGAGATTCCTGTTGCCACTTGGGCTCCTGATCCAATGCCAAGTCTGGTTTTGTCCCTTAGAGTCGTGTTCTGCCAGCCTCAGCCCAGACTTGGAGGCCAGTTTGTCTAAGGCACATTAGCCTTGGCAAGTGGGTGCAGATTAATGGCTCCTCTTCAAAGGCTCTTCCAGGAAGGCACTATTGATTGCATTCATATCAAGTGGGAAACTTTAATGAGACAGCTGGAGAGAACAGCGTTTCCCTGCCTCACTTGTGTTCAGCAAGGCAGGGCCGGAGAGGAACGTGCCAGATCTGAAAGTTGTGTGAATGAGGCAGGAGCTTGGCCCAGATAGGACTGTGGACAAAAATCAAGTTGGCTGGTGGAGGAGAAGGAGATTTTGAGAAGCATGGCAGTGTGGAGTTGCTTTCTGCCAGGAGAGATTGAAGTCAGTTCCTTCCTCTCCCCACAGAGCATCCTCCTGTGCTGTGAGCACAGGGCAGGGCCACAGGGCAGTGCCAGCCCCGCAGAAGGGCAGGGCTCCTCCTGCCCTCACTAAAAGGGAAGGGATGCTCTTCCACAGGGCAGTGCCAGCCCCACAGAAGGGCAGGGCTCCTCCTGCCCTCACTAAAAGGGAAGGGATGCTCTTCCACAGGGCACCAAATCCCGAGGCCAAGCTTTGCGTTTGAGCAGCTCTCGCTTCCACTCCAATTTGCCAGCCACAGTTCCAGGCTCTGTGGGTGGGGGGGGATCCGGAGCTGGAAACCCCCAGCCCTGAGGACAGGTTTGGTTTTGACCCAGTTTGCTCCTTGCCAGAAATATGGCAATGGAAGAAAACAGCCTTGCTTTCCCCACCAGTCTGAGGTGAAGGAAGGAGAAATCTTTCTCAGGAAGGACAAGAGCCCGCCCCAGAGAGGTGTGTGAGGGTTTAATGGGCAGCAGCCTCATTGATGAAGTTATTTTCTGAGCCCCGCTGTGAAAAGAGCTGTTTGGAAGACAGTTTCAGGACATGCAATTATCCAGTTTGCCAGCTTAATGCATTCAACTTAACCTCATTTTTATGAAGCAGAAATCAATGTGGTAACTTTTTCAGGCCTAAGAGATGACATTTTATTCTTGCTTCTCGCATAAGGAGGCATATTTTTAAGCTTCATTTTCTGCTGTAACTCCTCCCTCTCCCAGTTTTGTTTAAGCAGGAATACTCCAAGGGCTAGAGGAAAGAGTGAGGCAATTTCCACATTGCCAGAGTCACTTTAGAATGGAAAATGTTTCTGAAATCTCTTTGCAACGCATGGAAAAATTTTCCTTCTTGGAAAAGGACTTGGAAGCGCATTTAGAACTTCAATACAAGCACTTTTTCATTGATTTCATCCAAGCACCACTTCACGCGGGAAGGATTCTAATGGTGCTGATCTTCCCCCCAGTTTTTCATTCCGAGGAGTGCATGGCCCCTGTTGTCTGTTCTTCCAGTGCCTGTCACCTCTCTGCTCCCACATGGTCAGGGGTATTTTGGTACCTGTTCCTCCCTTGTGTCTCCTTCCCTTCCCAAGCCAGAAGTCCTGCAGAGCAGCAGCTGCCCGAGCTGGGAGCTGGGTGATGCTTGTCCAGGAGCTCCCCAACAAGACTGTGCCGTAAAATTGAAGAGAGCAGGGTAATTGCCCTGCTTTTCATTAACACGGCCCCTGTCCAACCCCTGGCACTTCCTGGCGTGGGTGGCAGCACACACGGGGTGTGTCAGTGACACATGCAAAGCCCTGTCCCCGCTGAGCTGCTGGTGATGGTATCTTTGCCATTTGCTCATCCAGTATTTATGAGGAGAAGCCAGGAATCAGGGAGGGCCTCGTCAGGGGGAACATTCTGCCTTTGGTGACAGCTGGAAAGAGAAAGTGAGAGATGTGATCTGAAAACAGAAACACCAGAATTCTCGTGGCTCCCTTCTGGGCTCGGGCTGAGCCACACGCGTGGAGTGCCACAGTGTTCCCTGCCGTGGGATGGAGGCAATAACGCAGTCACCTCACAGGTATCACACACAGCTGCAGTTCACTCGCCCTCCGAGGAGCCACCAGGCACCCTGAGCCATCCCACCGAGCTGTGACACGGACACACCTCTCTGCAAGGTGCCCTTGGGCATGTCCTGTCCCCAGGGCTGGGGGACACCGTTTGCTCTCCTCGCTAGAAACAGAGCCCAGAGCCAGGGTGGGACATTCACATCTTTATCTCAGCCGCATCAGTCTGGGATGTATCCGGTGGGCTTGGGGTCATCGGGGGACACGAGCAGAGTGAGGGTGGGATCATGGTTTCTCTGGGCGTGCGATTCCTGGGGCTTTGGAGAGAGGCAGAAATTTGGGGAGGGTTTCTGAGGTTCGGATGCAGCCAGGATGGGTCATCAAGAAAGAATCAGGGTCTCTCTGTGTGTAAATGGATTTGGAGCAGAAGGAGACTGATCTGACGGGAGATCTTGAGGTAAGGGGTGAGCCAGGAGCTGAAGATGGCTGAAGACGGCAGAGCCTGAGAGCAGGGAGCAGCTGTAGCCTGGCCTCCCTAGGATCACCCGAGCTCTGCTCCACCGTGGAGGAGCTCCAGAGGGTGAACTCTGGGAGAGCCTCTCTCTGTGCTGGCACTGACAAGCAATCAAACAAGCAGCAGCAGTGCTTCCTGGTAAACACTGGGGAGAAACTGTGAGGATAATGTCCCTTAAAGCAGCTGACAGGCCTGCTTTTCCTCAAGTCCCTGGAGAGGGTGGAGAGCAGTTAAGACGCAGCAGCTGTGTTTGTTTTTTCTTCATTTATATATTTTTTTCACCCAGCAAAGTGCCGGGTGTTAATTCCTCTTGATTTGCTCAGTGCAGCCCAGTTTGGAGAGGCCGTCCCTGGAATAGGACTGATTAGCCTCCTCTCCAGTGTGCATCACCCAAACAGCCACTAATCACACTTTATCCCAACTGTGTGCCTCTTGCTGAGGCTGCAGGGAATTAGGCTGGAATTGTGCAGTTAATTACACAAACTTGGGGCAGCCAAAGTCCAGAGGCTTCTGTCAGGCCCTCTGCCCAGCTGGAGGGGATGCTCCTCTGGTGGCTTGGAGTAAATGAATGCCCTGCTGAACTCTGGGTGTCATGTGAGCCTGGAACTTCCCTCTCCCTGCATCTCCCCGTGTCCCTGCCCTGTGCTGGAGGTGCAAAGTGGAGCCAGCACCTTCCTCTCTGTTCCCATCCACTCTTGCATGCACAGGAAGGATAACAAGGGCTGTCCTTTGCATACAGGTGGAGAGAGGAGAAAAATTCATTATTCAAGTGAAAAATCCATGATCCAGGGTGGTTGTTCCTTCTCCAGTGTTCCTCCCCACAGGAATGGGAGTGAGCCTTGTCCCTCTGCACGCCGAGCTCCCTCCCCAGGTCTGTTCTCTGCCAGCAGTCACAGACATCCCACCAGGAGCCTCTTCAGCTGATAAATCACCTCAGGCTTGTGGGAAGGACAGATAAGAACTTCCACTTTAGCTCTCTTCCCTCCAGACTTGAAAGACACATTGGTATTTTGTGTTGAGCATAAGGCAGAGCCAGTCCAGCTCTGGAATGGGAAAGAGATGCAGGAGGGGAGGGCAGCAGGATGAAGGGGGCTGCTGTGAAAGGAGACAGGAGAAGGGAGAGCTGGGGAACATCCTGCAGGCTGTCCAGGCATGGGATTGTCTGTTGGATCTTCAGGGGCCGTTGTCAGATAAGTTAAATGTGCCAAGCAGCAATATTTGTCTCATTTTTCGGGCTGTCCATCCAGCAGTTCACCCCATGATGTGGTGGGAAGAGTGCAGCTGCACTCCAGGAAATTTGAGGGATCCTCCCTGGATCTCCTCTCGTGTCAGTGGCAGTAACATTGCTGGACATGAGGTACAAGCACACGATGATGATGCTTCTCATATACGGATTTTTTGCCCCTCTCCTTTTTGTCTTCAAGGTCATTTGAGCAGCTGGCAGGGAAGGAAGAACACAGCCCACTTTGGGAAGATGGAAAAAACCCTTTAGTTCCATCCCGGCTGGCTGTGAGTGCTGGGAATGCAGGCGGTGAGGTCTGGAGCCAGGCTGGAACATGTTCCTCTGGCCTTTAGCCTCTCCCTCCTCCCCTCCCCGAGCCACAGCACGCGGCAAACTCCTCCAGGAGCCCCTGCCTTTGGAAGGAGCCTTATCTCAGAGCACTCTCCCTTATCTGCAGCCTTCAGCCTGGCCGTGCTGCACGGAGTGCAGACTGGGGACCCGCAGCTGCTGGCAGCAGTTCCCATGTGCTGCCGGGAAGTGGGAGCTCTGGGGACCCTCCTCCCAGCCCGTGTGCAGCTGCACAGCCGGGGCAGAGACACCCCTGCTGCTTTTGGAGCTTCCCCAGCGCTGCGGAGAACCGGGCTGATCTCTGTCCCCTTGGGTGTCAGTGACATCACAGAGCAGGGACCCTCAACACCCGAGCGGGTCACACCCCCTGCACAGCCACGGCCTCCCGCACCCTCCTGCTCCTGGCTGCCAGCACACCCTGGGCTCCTGGAGCAGGGGGGAGCTCCCGACGGTGACAGCACTGGAGGGCTCTGCCCCTTCCTTGCCTGAGGAACGTGTCCCCAGGATGTGCTGCTCCTCCCGCCTTCCCCCCCACCTCTGCAGGCTCTCCAGGCACAGGGGAAGAGCTGCAGAGCCCAGCAGTTGACCCTGATCAGCTAATGGGGGATTGGGAAGGGAGAGGAGCCGGTGCTACAATCAGTGAAGCAGCGCCTGTTTTGATTAGACAGCAATTTTTCTGGTCATTTGGAGAACAAAATTTGCCTGCCTATGCTCCCTCGTGCTCCCTCCTTCCTGGGGGAGACGTGAGCTGTTGGATACCACCCCAAAACTCTTTCTGCTGTTTGGGAAGTGGGGAGAAACTGTTCTGTGGGGAGAGGCCGTTTCCATGGTGATTGGAGTGGAAAGCCCAAGCTCAAAGGGTTGGAGAATTTTTTATCCCAGCCAAGGCATTTCCTCAGCAGGAGAGCTGGACATCAGCACCCTGCACAGGGGCTTCTTCCTGCTGCCATCTCTTGTTTGCAGCTGGTGCAGAGCTCGCTGTGCCTCCCAGCCAACACCCAGCCCCTTGCCTGAGGCTGGCGCTTCCGTGCTCTGTGAAGCCAGGAAGGTGGGAAGGCTGCACCCGTGTGCCAGCTTAATTGACAGTTGGCACGGAGCAGGGGATGTGCTGATGGATGGGAGGCAGCTGCCAGCTTTGGATGCCAGCACTGGCATCACAGAAGTGACAGCACACGGGGCCAGGAACAAGCGGGGCTGGCGTGGGGAAGAGCCTGGGACAGCCTCATGAGAGCGGGTAGTGCTTGACTCCGGGTGGAAGCCTGGGCTGTAGGTTTGCGAGGTGACACTGCAGGGCAGCCGTGTCCGAGTCCTTGGAGCCTCCTGGGAGTGGGACAGCAAAGCTGTGCCCTCCCCTGCTTCCTGCTGGCAGCACTGGGAGCCAGGTGTGCTGGGCTCAGCTCCCGCAGCAGGGACACGGCCACCGCTTCCCAGGATGGCCAGGAGAGATCCTGCTGCTTCCTGGAGCCGTGGTCACCGCTGAGAGCAGGACATCCTCTCATCCTGCCCATGGGGGGGTGTGGGGCTGACCCCTCAGCACAGCCCCGCTGGCCCTGCTGCAGGGGACAGCACGGACTGGCCACCACCCTCAGCTGCGTGCTGGCCCAGCCTGGCCCTGACTGTCACTGCTGGCCTTCCCTTGGTGGCCTTGCCAGCTTTGCCAGGTCACCTTGGCTGCACTGAGTCACAGCCAGGACGGGTTGGGCAGATCCAGGTGCAGCCACAGCTGCCCACAGGAGCCTCCTGTGCTCCCCATCAGCCCTGATTCCCGATGCCCTAAATGATGTGGCCTCCTGCCTTTCCTTTAGCAAGGTGATGCTGCTTGTCATGGAATCATGGAATTCCAGACTGGTTTGGGTTGGAAGGGATCTTAGAGCTCATCTCGTTCCACTGCCTGCCATGGGCAGGGGCACCTTCCACTATCCAGGTTGCTCCAAGCCCCACCCAGCCTGGCCTTGGACACTGCCAGGGATGGGGCAAAGACCCTTCCAGTCTGTTTTTTCCCTTGAGGTTCAGTTTAGGGTTTTCTCTGATTGCATCCTAATACGTTCTGCTCCAGCCCCTTCACCTCATCCCTTGTGTTCCTCAACACTTCCCTACTCACCTCCCTTCCACCGTCCAGCAGATCTGGAGAAGAGACAATCACCAAATTCTTTGTCTTGTCAGAAGTGTTTGCATCCCCCACGGTATCTGGAGCACAGCTGGAATCCATAATGAAATCCTGATGTTCACATCATCTCTTGTCTCTGTGCTAGGGAGTTACAAAGCTCAGCTTCAAACACCCATCACTCATTAAACGTTTGAACATCACTCCAGTCCTTCCAGAGCTTTAGGTTCCTGGTGGTTTAGAGAGATCCAGACTAATAACTGGGATATCAGACAGCTGTTCCTGAATCCATTTTCAGTCTTCCCACTGGGGGCTGTGCAGTGTTTCATCCCTCAGGTTATTTTGTTTACTGCTCTTGGGAGTGCCCACGCCCATCCACGTGCTTCCGAGCAAATTCCCTGGAGGAAGTCACCAGCTCGTAGATGGTCATGTGAGAAACTTCACTGAATTCCCAGGTCTCACCCACCACGGACACTAAACTCTGGAATATGATGGTGCTGTGAATCCAGGTTTAGTGGCAGGAGGCAAACTCTTATATTCTGTGAGATTCCAAGGGTATGAGACACAGACCTGGGATCCCACGGTTCTGAGCCTGAACCTGTCAGGGCAGACTCACATCTGGGGTCTGCTGTTCAGGCTTGGAAATCTGAACAGGTCAGGTTTAGTGCCCTGCATTTGCTTCATCCCATGCTCAGTTCAACCTTGGTTTTTTGATGTTCACAGCGTTCACAGGCTGCTGGCAAACCCTGAAGTTCTGGCTTTTGGAACATCCCAACTTGCTCATCCCGTGTTGCTCTGGCAGAACTCCTCATGTGCAGCTTAATCCCGGTTCCCTTTGTGGAAGGGAGAACGCCATAAGTACGAAGAACTTGGTGGTGTTATTTGAAACAGGAAATCATTGAGTGCCAAAGCTCTGCAAAAGGAGTATTTAACGTTGCCTAGGAAGTGTCCCTCGTGCCCTGCTGGTTCCCTTGCCCGATCCCATACGGTGCAGCTGCTCCCACTTCTTGCTCTGCCAAAGCTTTCCGGGGTCAGGGATCCGGCTTCATTCACAGTCATCTGACACTGAATTATAATTCCACCACGGGTTGGAAGTGCTCTTGGAAAAGACACCCATTATGGGAAATGCAAAGCACTGGGGCACTGCACTGGTGCCTTCTCCATCCCTCTTCCAGCAGGGCTTGCTCTCAAGGGCACAGATCCAGCCCTGCTGCAGCTTGACCAGTCCAGTAGGACTTTTTTGGGGGAGAAAAGGCAGTGTCAGCCTTCCTCAATTCCTGCTGTGGATCTGAACCTCTCCTGGAGTCCCAGCTGGTGTGGAATCTGCACTGTGTCAGTACAAACACAGACACAGAGCAGCCCACAGCCTTCATGGAATTACGGAATCACAGAACGGTTGGGTTGGATGGGATCTTAAAGATCATCCAGTTCCAACCCCCCTGGGGTGCAGTGAATGGTGAATGGACCGAGTGCTTTCCTTAGCACAGCTCTCATTCACAGGTCTGGAGAGGTCAGCACTGAGCCTGACCAGCAGCCAGGAGGGATCCCTGAGACCCTGAGCCCTCCCAAACCCACTGCTGGTGTGAGCCAGAGCTGCAGCCAGGAGCGATTCCCTGAGCCCTCCCGAATCCACTGCTGATGTGTGAGCCAGTGCTGCAGCCAGGAGCGATTCCCTGATTCCCTGAGCCCTCCCAAACCCACTGCTGGTGTGAGCCAGTGCTGCAGCCAGGAGCGATTCCCTGATTCCCTGAGCCCTCCCAAACCCACTGCTGGTGTGAGCCAGTGCTGCAGCCAGGAGCGATCCCTGAAACCCCTGGCCCTCTCAAACCCACTGCTGGTGTGAGCCAGTGCTGCAGCCAGGAGCGATTCCCTGATTCCCTGAGCCCTCCCAAACCCACTGCTGGTGTGAGCCAGTGCTGCAGCCAGGAGCGATTCCCTGATTCCCTGAGCCCTCCCAAACCCACTGCTGGTGTGAGCCAGAGCTGCAGCCAGTGCCAGGGCTGGAACGGGGTGTGCTCCACATCCCCAGGGCTCAGTGGAGCCCCTTCCTGCATTCCAGGGCAGGAGCAGCCGTGTGGGCACAGCCTGGAGCCCCTGGAGGCACAGCCAGCGTGGCTCTGCAAGGCCCAGAGCTGGAGCAGCCTCTGCCCCACGGAATGTCTGTGAATGAACCCCCAGAGGTGCTGAGGGGGAGGCTGGGCCGAGGCGGCTGCTAGGGGCTGTAAGGAATGATGATCCTTGGGGACTTCATTTCCCCCTGGTCATTTCTCAGTGCTGCTACCATCATTTTTTCTTTTTCTGGTGGGGGCAGATTTTCCTGCTGCTGGAATGGGGGTTCACAGCAATGAGGTGTCATTAAATCAGCTTGAAGTTGGAGAATGATCCAGACCGTAGAGGGCAAGGCAGGACAGGTGCAGTGAGCAGGTTTTGAATTCCCACAGGACTGAGTTTCTTTGAAACTGAACAAGAAACAAGCAGAGTAAACACCAGTACTTAAAGCAGCTCCATTTGTGTTTTGTAGTGGAGCTTTTCTATAGAAGCTGCTTCTCCATACCTTCTTCCCTTCTGCTCCTCTGCTGGAGGGGATGAAAAGAGAACAGGGACTGAGGGAGCACAGGGTGGAGATAGGCACTAAAAATAATATAAATGGCCATTGTAGGTTACCTGAGTCTAAAAATATTCCAATTTTAGTTACTTGGGCTACTTTTACACCAGAGAGTAAAGTGAATTCAGAGAAATCTGATGAGAACAACCTGGAAGAAAGGAAAAGCTTGGCATTCTTTCCTTTAAAGGGAAGGGATTAAAAGAAAAAAAAAAAACCTGTAAAGTAATAAGTCAGCTAGAAAAAAATGAGTGCTGTATTTATTTTTCCTGCTGTATTCAGCAAAGATAGGGCAGCCAATGAAACTGAAAAGGCAGCAAATTCCAAAAGCAGTCCAGGAAGCACTCCTTGAGACAGCAGCTATTCAGCCATGGGAGCTCCTTCCACAGGGAATCCCTTCCAAGGGCACTTTGGGGGTTCCTGGGAGCTCCTTCCACAGGGAATCCCTTCCAAGGGCACTTTGGGGGTTCCTGGGAGCTCCTTCCACAGGGAACCCCTTCCAAGGGCACTTTGGAGGTTCCTGGGAAGTATCAGGGCTGTCAGGTAGACAAAAGGAATTATTCCATGTATGCGCTGGGTGAGGGAGGTCAGGCCAGGAGAGGAGTGAATCAGGACCCCATTCCCAGCAGGATTAAAAGGAAAACTCAGGGAGATGCAGGAGCAAAGGCATTTTAGAAGGAAAATAGCAAAAATTGGGTGGAAGCGAGCAGCTTTGTTTCAATAATTCTATCCCACAATGTGCTCTTTGGAGAGAAACACCAATAAAATGCTTTCTGCTCACGTGGTGCAGCCAGAAGTGAAGGTTTGATTAGGACTTCATTACCATTTGTGGGAACATCTTGCCATGCTCCAGTGCTGGCTGTGTCTGTTCCAGCACGCACAGACCTGCTAGAGAATTCCTATTTCTTTTTCAGGGGAAAGGATGAAAACCTGCCTGTGGAAGGGTGCGGCCTTTTCTAAGCACTCCCTGCAGCTTTGGCTTTTGGGGTGGGGGGGTGCTGTAGATTTGGGAGGATGCTGTAGGTTTGGGAGGATGCTGTAGGTTTGGGGGGGAGCTGTAGGTTTGGGAGCTGTAGGTTTAGGATAGATCTGTAGGTTTGGGTGGGAGCTGTAGGTTTAGGGGGGAGCTGTAGGTTTAGGATGGATCTGTAGGTTTAGGGGGGAGCCGTAGGTTTAGGGGGGAGCTGTAGGTTTAGGATGGATCTGTAGGTTTAGGGGGGAGCCGTAGGTTTAGGGGGGAGCTGTAGGTTTAGGATGGATCTGTAGGTTTAGGGGGGAGCCGTAGGTTTAGGGGGGAGCTGTAGGTTTAGGATGGATCTGTAGGTTTAGGGGGGAGCCGTAGGTTTAGGGGGGAGCTGTAGGTTTAGGATGGATCTGTAGGTTTAGGGGGGAGCCGTAGGTTTAGGGGGGAGCTGTAGGTTTAGGATGGATCTGTAGGTTTAGGGGGGAGCCGTAGGTTTAGGGGGGAGCTGTAGGTTTAGGATGGATCTGTAGGTTTAGGGGGGAGCCGTAGGTTTAGGGGGGAGCTGTAGGTTTAGGATGGATCTGTAGGTTTAGGGGGGAGCCGTAGGTTTAGGGGGGAGCTGTAGGTTTAGGATGGATCTGTAGGTTTAGGGGGGAGCCGTAGGTTTAGGGGGGAGCTGTAGGTTTAGGATGGATCTGTAGGTTTAGGGGGGAGCCGTAGGTTTAGGGGGGAGCTGTAGGTTTAGGATGGATCTGTAGGTTTAGGGGGGAGCCGTAGGTTTATGATGGATCTGTAGGTTTGGGAGGAGCTGTAGGATTTGGACGGATCTGTAGGTTTGGGTGGAGCTGTAGGTTTAGGATGGATCTGTAGCTTTGCTGCAGGAACAGGGTGGCCCAGCTGGACGAGGATCCTCAAGGGCAGAAATCCCAGGAATAAGGAGGGGACTCTATCCCCTCCCAGTCCCAGCTCTGAGGCACAGCTGCAGATGCAGGGATGGTTTATAACACCTCTGAATTTTGCCTGACCCTACAACCTCCTGCCCAGCTGTTCCTATTCCTGTTACTGCGATTGTTGGGATCTCGGTGTGTTACACCCCTCAAGGAGCCATGCAGATCTCCTCCTTTTCCCTGGCTGTGGCTCCTGGGATTCTTGCCCTGATGGCTGTCATCAGGCAGCATTTCCTGTTGGATTTCTAATTAAAGTGGCAGCCTTTGGGGACTTTCTTCCTGCCCAGTGTATATTAATGGAGGGGTTAGAATATTTTAGGTAGAGTTTAAATACTGCTTTTCAACATCTTTGTTGAAACTCAGGCAGACCTGAGTACATTTTTTATATAATCTATAAAATCTATATACAACCACTGCAGGATTTAATCCCTCATACTTTCACAAATATCATCTAGGCTGCTTCTTAGTTAAAAAACAGTTTCCCCTGCCCTAGATTCTTCAAGGAGATAAAGAATTCACCCAGCACTTCCCCCTTCGCTGTCCTGCTGGAATTGGAGCAGCCTTGGGTGTGCATCCCAAGGTTATGGGAGGTGCAGCTTCTCAGGATTCACTTTCCCGGTGCCGTTCCCGTGGGATTTGTCCCCTCTCAGGTGCAGCAGGAAAAGGTTACATTGCTGTTGTTGCCCCAGCAGAGTGGGATGACATTTGTGGCACTGTCACTGGCTGTCCTGGGCTGCCTGTGACGTGTGACACTGCATTAAAATACATTTATGTCAGTCTGGGCAGGGAAATTGTCACGGCCGGGGTCCCCCAGAGAGGATTCAATCCTTGCTGGCTGTTCTCACACTGGTGTCTGTCAGAGCAATTCAGGAAAAACCCAGCACTGACAAAGCCATTGGAGTTTGTGCTCCCTGTGCCCACGGCCTGGCACGGCTCTTCCCAATCCCTCCAGGGCTGCAGCCAAGGATTCTGCCCCTGGGGTAGGAAGTGCCCCAGTCCTTTCCTCTGCCCTCTCTGAAATGCAGGAAAAGCAAAGAGTGCCCAGAGTGGATCCCTGTGACAGCCAGGCCACAGTGCTGAGCATCCTCTGCTCCCGTGAACCGTGCCCAGACTCTGCCCCGTGGCACAGGAATGCTCCTGGATGTTTCCTTCCCTGGATGTTACAGCCCCTGACAGCATCCCAGGAGTCCAGGCTGGAAGTTGTGCCTGGTTGCCATGGTTGTAATGGAATTAGAGCGCACGATTGAGTTAGGTGGGAGCGCTCAGCGTCCCTGCAGAGCATGGAGCATCCTGGCAGGCTGTGCCAGGCCGGAGCAGCCACAGGTCCTGCTTTGGGACAGAAAATAATCAAATATCAACCGAGGGCTGTGCCAGGGCCTCACCTGCCTGCGCTGCCCCTGCCGTGCCCATCAGAGAGAACCTTTCACAGACAAACAGGCACGTGCTCCTTTTGGGAGGGCATTTTTGGCTCTCTTCTTCCCCTGTGCTCCTACGGAAACCCAGACTCGGTTAGCAGAGGGATAGCAAGTGTACGCTTTGCTGTCTTCATTGAAATGCAGGTAGCATTAAAGAAATAATGTTAATTGATCAAGAGCAAACTGCAGGAGTTCTTTAGTTCTTCAGCAAGTTTGCAGTTCCAGGGCAGGACCTAAGGAGTTCATATTCGATCTCAGCTGTTAATCGTATGGATCCCTAGGGATCAAGCTTGGATTTTAAAAAATCTGTTCTGAATTTTAAACAAAAAAATGCAGGTGGGACTGAAAGGAATAAGAAAACAAAGGTCGCTGCTGATTTCTTTCTGCAGATTGGGAACGAGGGCTGTTCTACAGGCAGTCAGAATTTTGAGAAGACAATTCTCTTTCTCATTTAAGAGTCTGTTCTCTTGATGTGATTGTCTTTCTGCCGTGTCCTGGTGGTGTGTTTATGGATACAAACAGAGCTGGCAGTCCCTGGTTCGCAGGTCAGGCTCTGGGATGGGGGCAGGGAGGCACCTGTGGCACACCAGACCTTCACTGAGTCTGCTCTCAAATGCTGCAGAGGGAGCATCAGATGAGCTCCAAGACAACAGCTCTAAAACAAGAAATGATTTGATTTACAGGGGTTTAACTTCTACCTCCTGATCAGGGACCTTCAGACTGTGCTGAAGCTGTCACTTCGTGGAAGTCAAAGAGCTTCCAAAGAGTCATGGCACGGCCCAGCTTTGGGAGCTGGGAGGAAAAGGGTTGGGATCCCCTTCCTTAGCACAGCTCTGTAATGTCCTCGCTGGAAACAGGTCTGGGGGCAAGGCTGGCACTGCCCTGGGTGCTGGCACAGCCTGAGCAGGGGCAAGGCTGGCACTGCCCTGGGTGCTGGCACAGCCTGAGCAGGGGCAAGGCTGGCACTGCCCTGGGTGCTGGCACAGCCTGAGCAGGGGCAAGGCTGGCACTGCCCTGGGTGCTGGCACAGCCTGAGCAGGGGCAAGGCTGGCACTGCCCTGGGTGCTGGCACAGCCTGAGCAGGGGCAAGGCTGGCACTGCCCTGGGTGCTGGCACAGCCTGAGCAGGGGCAAGGCTGGCACTGCCCTGGGTGCTGGCACAGCCTGAGCAGGGGCAAGGCTGGCACTGCCCTGGGTGCTGGCACAGCCTGAGCAGGGGCAAGGCTGGCACTGCCCTGGGTGCTGGCACAGCCTGAGCAGGGGCAAGGCTGGCACTGCCCTGGGTGCTGGCACAGCCTGAGCAGGGGCAAGGCTGGCACTGCCCTGGGTGCTGGCACAGCCTGAGCAGGGGCAAGGCTGGCACTGCCCTGGGTGCTGGCACAGCCTGAGCAGGGGCAAGGCTGGCACTGCCCTGGGTGCTGGCACAGCCTGAGCAGGGGCAAGGCTGGCACTGCCCTGGGTGCTGGCACAGCCTGAGCAGGGGCAAGGCTGGCACTGCCCTGGGTGCTGGCACAGCCTGAGCAGGGGCAAGGCTGGCACTGCCCTGGGTGCTGGCACAGCCTGAGCAGGGGCAAGGCTGGCACTGCCCTGGGTGCTGGCACAGCCTGAGCAGGGGCAAGGCTGGCACTGCCCTGGGTGCTGGCACAGCCTGAGCAGGGGCAAGGCTGGCACTGCCCTGGGTGCTGGCACAGCCTGAGCAGGGGCAAGGCTGGCACTGCCCTGGGTGCTGGCACAGCCTGAGCAGGGGCAAGGCTGGCACTGCCCTGGGTGCTGGCACAGCCTGAGCAGGGGCAAGGCTGGCACTGCCCTGGGTGCTGGCACAGCCTGAGCAGGGGCAAGGCTGGCACTGCCCTGGGTGCTGGCACAGCCTGAGCAGGGGCAAGGCTGGCACTGCCCTGGGTGCTGGCACAGCCTGAGCAGGGGCAAGGCTGGCACTGCCCTGGGTGCTGGCACAGCCTGAGCAGGGGCAAGGCTGGCACTGACCCGGATGCTGGCACAGCCCGAGCAGTGCTGCCAGCAGCGTTTGCTCGGTGCTGCTCCAGGCCAGCTGCCTGCACTGACTGCGGGCCTGGGAGCTCGGTGCATTCCAGGCTGTTTTCCCACTCAGCCCAGGCAGGTTTTGCTCAGACCTCGAATGAGCCCTCCTGGCAGAGGCTGCAGCCTCACCTACAGCACCTGCTCAGGCATCCATCACCTCCCCATGGTGCTGTTCCAGGGGGAATCCTGCCCTGAGCCAGCACAGAGCCTGGGACCACCCTGCACCTCTCAGTGCCCCTTCTGGAGCCATTCCCCACCCTCCAGGCCCCAGTTTCCAACCACTCGTGTGTCTCATCCCTTTCTCAGGGATTTAAGCCTCCTTTCCCCTCAGCATCCCAGATATTCCTTTCCCTGGGCACATCTATGTATAGCTCCTGAGCAAGGCAGACCTTTTGTCTGATGACTGTGGTCATTCTTAAACGTCCGAAAAAGCCCGTGACCTATTTCCAGCAGTGATTCATTGCAAGCCTCTCAGAAGAACTACAATTCCCAAAGATGCAGATAAGAGCCCCGAGAGATTAGAGCCAGCCTCAGCAGGTAAGATATCTAATTCCCCTTGAGAATGAGACACCCAGCCTATTTACAGCTCCGGGGGCTTGTTTTCCTTCCCTTTATCCAAGGCAGTTCACTGTACCGAGAGATCCTGTGGAAAACCTGAGCCGGGGGCGTGTGGGAACGTAAACCCCATGGAAAAGCGAAGGAGAGCTTCCTCCAAAGTCCCAGGGCTTCTGGAAAAAGCCCTGGCCCCGGTCCTTGTGTTGCTGTTCCTGGGAGGTGACGATGGCACCGTCCTTCGCCCCGGCAGCGCAGGCAGCTCCTGCCGCTGCTGTCTCACACCCGGGGCAGTCTCACACTCGGCGAGTGACACAGTGGCACAACCCAACCCCAAATGTTTTTTCCTGGAGGTTTAAGGGGGACCGTGCAGGAAAGACAGTCGTTTGAGTTGTGCTAGAAAATATTTTTAAAAGTCTGTGTCACGTTGCCGTGGTGACAAAAGTTCTTAAAATGATGAAGATTAAAGTCTAGGCTGGGAATGGTGGCATGGGGAGAGGAAGGGGGGCTGCTGTCATGACAACCTCAACTCCGAGAGTGCAAGAGGCAAAACACACGGTGGTGGCAGATCTTTGGGGTTTATATATATCCATAAACATCTGCCAGCTATGCCAGCCTTCTCAGTGCTAATTAGTCCTGCTATTTCACCTTGCTCTGTTGTAAATATTTTCCAGTAGACACAAGTCTCGGAGGGAGAAGGCAAGAAAATGCCATTTTTTCCCCCTTCCCTTTTGCACAGGCTTTCTTCTGTTCTCTGTCTCTGTTCCCTGAGCTCCTGCCTGGGGAAAAACTTCCAGTGGCCAGGAGCAAGCTGTCTGGGAAGAGTTAAACCATCTCAGGAGGAGGTGGAGGCTTGCATGGTGCCCTTACGGAGCTTTCCGTCCCGGGCTGTGGCAGGAGCACTGGCTGTGCTGCCCTGCCTGCACACACACACTGAGGCTCTTCCTTGGGCCCGGCTCAGCCACAGTCCATGAGCAGGAGATCAGAGCTGCCAGCGCGAGGTTTGGCTCAAAACTTTGCCCTCAGCTTCCAGTGCAAGAGGCTTTTCCCTGCCGTGTGTCCTGTTGGCCCCTCTGGAATAGCAGAGCTCGGGTGTTCTGTGGAGATTGGGAACACAGCAGATGAATGTCAGCACAGCCCCCCGAGACCTGCAGAGGAAAACTGCCACGGCAGCACGAAGGATTGTTATATTTCGAGTGTAAAATCTGCTTGGCTATCTCTGCTAACACCTGGGCCTGGCAGCACTCCCCTCCGAGTGGCTGCTCCAGGCAGCGGGGCCGGATCACGGCCGGGCCCTTCCCCCCGGGCAGCCGGTGAATCACAGCCCTGACTCCAGGCAGCATCAGCAGCTCTGCTGACATTGGTTATGTCATTTGGTGCAAAGCAAGCAGAAAAAGAGAATCAACCCCAAACTCTTGCCTTCACCTAATACTTGATCTTCTGGCTCTCGGTGCTGGCACAGCAGAAAGCAGGCGAGCCGGCAGCCCCAGCCCGTGCTGGAGTGTGCACACAGCCTGCAGATGTAGCTGTGCTCCACAGCCCATCTTGGCCCCGGCCCATCTGCTGCGTGCTGCCTGCTGCTCCCAGCCCTGGCCCAAACCATCTGGATCCCCAGCTCCCTGCTCCTGCCAGGCGCGCTGTGAGCAGCACAGCCCAAAGCTGTGTGAGCCAGCGCTGGTCCTTCCGAAGGGATCCCGCTTCCCAAGGTGTAATAAACCCAACTGTGTTCCTTTACATGATTCTTCTTCCCCAGCTCAGCCTGTTTTCAGCAACAGTTGCCTTGGAAATTTGGAGTTTCTATCTTTGTATAATTTAGTGGCTAGAACAGCATTTTGTCTGTTCTTCCAAAGAAAAAATGTGTACAAATGTGGCCATTCTTCCCAAAGAAAAAAGAATCCATTCTTGACCAAAACCTGAGGAGTTGCTCAGGACAGGAAACCTCTTGGAGTCAAATTGGATTATATTTTGACGCACCTTAAGCATGACATCACTGGGAGAATAAATAGGAAGTTGGGGAGGGTGAGGAAGGTGCAAGGAGCAGGGGATGATGCATTTCCCACAGCAGCATCAGGAGAGGCAAAAGAGCAGCTGAGGTGTTGCTTTGCCTTGCCGAAACGCCATGTGTGCCAGTGGGGTGGGTTCACTCCACAGGTGGAATTCCTGGGGGAGCTGCCCTTTCCCTGCCAGCCCTGATTGCTGTGCGTGCTCAGAGTGGCTCAGGGCTGCTCTGTGTGCCTGGCTGTGCTCAGAGC
>VZTF01009432.1:0-46510 GCA_013397755.1 Cnemophilus loriae
CCCTATGCTATCAATGTGAGGCTGGACTGGGACATTTCTACAGTGAACATCTGGAGGTGAAATCCCTTATCTAGGCCTTATTCAGTAAGGTTTTAATAATTTGTAAAATATTACAAATTTTTGTAAATTTTAAATAGTGAAACATAAGGGAATTAATCCCATATGTACAGTATCAGTCAACGTCAACTTTTGATGTTGACATGAGTTCAGTCAAATTTGATGCTGCCAGGCAGTGTTATTTCATTTATTTTTAAGTCACTGGCATTTAAGACATGTGTTTCCATCTGCTGAAGAACTACATCAGTGCAACCTTTCCTACCTTCTTTTGCAAATATTTCTGTGACTGGATTTTGCTCAACGGTTAATTGTTCTTTACATAGATGCAAGTTTAGTCATGGAAATGAGATTAACTCCCCTACTGTTCTGTTTCTTGTCAGCAAACAACCACTCCAATTTACAGAGAAATAAGGTCATTTCTTTTCCTCCAGCAAGATAAAACCAAACTCCCACAGTTTAGTTTCCTATTTTCCCATCCTCCTTTTCACTGTTATTCTCCAGCTGCCTTTTTTCTTACCTTTCTCTTTTATTTGCCTTTCATTCTCTACCTCCCCTTCCTCTATTTTTTCCCAACTACTTCTGCCTTTCATTTACTATTCATAATGTGTCCAGTTTTTTTATTTTCCTCATTGACTTTCTCCTCCTTAAAAGGAAGTCACAGTCTGCTCTTATTCCCTGAAAATGGAGAACAGAGGTTGTGAATAAGAAATTACCACAGCTGTTGCTGGATGAAGGCAGATACCGAGATCACTTGGACAGCACCTTCAGGTTGAAGGTTGTTTCCCTTTAACATTACTTTTGTCATTCTGATGAGTTTCTGCTAAGCAACCATAGAAATTATCATGGACTTCAACACCCACTGCAGCTATAAGTAAAAGGGGACAAAATAGCCCAAACAGCAATCCAGGGAGACTTACAGAGCACGGACATTTAAATAGCTGTGTGAAATGGGTTCCCATGCTCTTACCAAAGTGATGAGTAAGTTTACTTCTTTATGGCTTTGGGGTCTGTGGGCACCAGCCGTCTTTCTGAGGCAGCACTTTACACCTGGTTCTTCTGGGGTATGCAAAGTCTCTTAGTGGAGCTGGACTTATAAAACTATAACTCAACAGAATTCATAATTAAAGTTAGTTCATATAATAAACACCAAATATGGTCCTTAGTTTATAGTTGAGAAAAAATGGAGAAGAAAACCAGAACAAAACATCCTATTCCTTAGCATTTACTCTGTGTATGAGATAGGACTTTCTGTATGAGGTAGCACTTTCCGCATGCTCAAAAAAAAAAAAGTATGTTCTTCTGTAGAGCCAATCCATAGCTAGTGTGGGTTGCTTACAGCAAGATAGGTGGAAAAACAGGTTACTCTGTGTGTAACCAAGGCAGTGAATAAATGCATCGCAGCACGTGTGAGTGAAAAATCAGGTCAGCAGACTGCTGGAAGACAAGAACTCCTCATCGGTTGTTAGGTAACACCACTATGTCTGTTTTATGTCATGCTGCTGACTTTTTTTTTTTTTTTTTTTTTTTTTTTTTTTGGGTGTGTTTTTTTAATGGGGGGAANTTTGTAATGTGGTGTAGTATCTTCATAGGAGGAGAAAAGCCTGTTTCAATGATGTCAACAAAATGTGTTCAGCCACTTGATATCCCAGATGACAGACTGGACAAGCAAGATTCACAGTGTAATCATTTAGGTAAGTATTATTTGATGATGTCATTGCACTAATGAGGGACGTTGCCTTCACCTCGTAAAGTCCTGTCCAGTGTCCATTTTTCCCCCCTGGCAATACAACCAACCCCCCATGAAAACAGATAGATTACACCTTCTGCTGACACTTCTAGTGCCAGATGGAAAGACAAAGATCATTTTTCCTGCATATAAATATCAGCTGAAGCTCTAGAGTGAAGTTAGTTAAAGAGGAGAATGGAAAAAGTCATTGATCTTTTCCCCGGTAGAAAAAGTAGAGCAGTTTTTTTCATTTATACCACAGTAAACTGAAAGCTAGGATATAGCTGAGCTTGCCCTGAACATATCTTCCATATGCAATGTCAGTAAAAGATTTCAAGCATTCCATTTACCGTCACTGGGACAGTTTTCTAAAAATGTTTTCTCCTTCATCATCAGTTTCCTTTCTTGAAGCTACTTCATACAACTTTTACAATGAGCATACCAGGGCTGTCTTTGCTCTGTCACACTCCTGAATACCAGACTTCATGCTTGATAGATATGCTTTTTGCATATTTATGGTCTTTGCCTCTGCTTCAAGTGCTATGATTTCACTCTTATCTTGCAAAATTGTCCTGAAGATTTAGCAACCGAGACACAAAAATCTGCTTGCGCGTCGTTACCTTTGTGATGACAATAATGGAACCCAAATGCAATTTCACTTCCTTGTAAAAAAAAAGTATCTCACCATAGGTTTTATAAATTTTGTTTATTTGTACTTCAAGGAAGATATCCTAGTTCTGTCTCTGTTGCATGGCATTTCTAGCCACAGACACCATTTTTACAACTGCTGCTATACCAAACATAGTTGCTCCAATAAAATTGCTTATTTAAATACATATAGAATGTGTTTCATTCTACTGTTGGGAAACTGAGGCAGTGGGAGGGTAAATGAGCTCATTAGGACTATGGAGAAAGCCTGTGAAGGCCAGAAAAAGAACCCACATCTCCAGGGACTTAACCCAGAGGGCATCCTTCCCACATCTACCTGCAGGCTCACAGACATAACAGCCACCTTAAATAGTGTGAAAGAGAAGAGAATGAAGTTGTGCTTGCATCCAAGTCTGCAGTCAGGGGTTGGATAACAGTGTGGGGAGCCCAGCTGAAGGCAAACAAGCAGCTTTTAAGAATTCAAAACATTGGTTTCTGTGCTGATACTAATGAGAGGTTCATAAACGAGTGGTTAAAATGCTTAAGGAATCATTATCAAGGTTACTGGCAAAAAACAAGGTTTAATATGAATTCATGAGAATGCAGCTTTAACAGAGTTAAGTGGCAAGGTTCATTCCATTGCTTACTATGTAGACAAAGCATACATAAGTAAATTGGATTAGAAGCAATTTGGAATTATTTACATGAAGACTGGGGACGCAAGAGGGTAAAGGTGCAGAGGATATGGATATAAGAAAAGGGTGCAAAACCACTTAATCATTGACTAATTTAATATTTTTAAAAATAATTCAGTAGGATTTGCTACAATTACAACAGTAAGTTAATTATATACTCAAAATAACAACATGCATACCATAATACATTCACTTGCATGAACACATGAAAGAAGATGTATACATCTATATCTACTAATGTAAAGGTACCTATCAAAAATTCACCTCAGGCTCAGTGAAATGCTCATATCAAATCCCTTAGTGTTTCTCAACAGGCATGGGCTGCACCTCAGGGAGTATGTATGCATGGGGGTGGTATCTGCCTAGACCTTGTTGTCAGCAACAGTCTTTCGAGTATTGCAAACTTGAGGGTTTGCAAGCTCCAGGAGGCATCCCACTCAGAGGCCCACTGTGTTCCAGGAGAGCTCAAACAGCCTTACTTAGCACTGCTGTTTGTAGCATCACAAGATCAGGCTACAATTCATTTTTTCAAAAGGTCTCATAGCAATAGTACCATTTCAGTTTGGCTACGACTCAGGTAAATGACTTTCCAAGGCTAATAAGAATGACTGCTTATACTTTGTTCCTCGCGTTGGTCAGACAGCTGATGTTCCTGGTATGGTCAGAATAGTTCCTGCCTTTACCATACAAGAGGACCCAGTATGGTCATGGATGCTTCACCACCCAGCTGGCACAGTTAAGGGGCACTTCACCACTCAGCTGACTCAACTAAGCCTTATCAGAAGCTGCTGAGATTGTAGAGCAGGCCTAAAGAGGAGTTGAGGGAGGGGGATGTACTACCACAGCAAGCTATCTTCAGTACTTTCAGCTTGCATAAGCACCCAGAAATACAGACCCTTGCAGAAAAAGTCATGTTGATCCTCTGAGTCATCTGAGTAAAGGATTGTTTGAAAGGAAAACCAAAAATCCAGTGTAATGTTATGTAAATAAAAAGCAAATACCAATTGCTCAGTATTTCTGGAAATAAAGTTAACTCTAGAAGGGAACAATATACTGACTGGCTCATTTTACCAGTACCTCAGACTGATCCTATATTTGTAAAACTTTCCTTCACAAAACTGGCCTTGTAACTCTCGAAGACACAATCCACACAGTTAGCACTGGATGAAACAAGGGTGGCCATGGAACCTTTGCATGCAATGATACACCCTTCCCTCTGACATGTAAACACACAAGCTGCTCACAACACTCTCTCTCCATTTTATATCTACTGCCAACAACACAGAAAGACTACCTAAGTCACTTAACTCCCATGTAGTATGGCACAGAGCCCTCTTTTGTCGACTTTCTAAATATTTAAGAGATTTTTCTTCCTGAGCATTTTTATTTACTATTATCAAAGTGTTCCTTTTCACCATCTGGTTTATTACTTCCCCTAAATTTCACTTTCTATTATATTTTTTCCCTGCAGAAGATCTTTCAGAGCAGCTGATTAAGAGCTGTGACCTCAAAAAAACCCCAAGAAAAGGTAAAATCCTCACAGCTTCCCAGAAGACTGAACAGGAGCAAAAGAAGCCAAAGAGAAAAGATACACCGGCTTTGCACGCTCCACCACCTCTAACAGGTGAGCAGTAAATCTCTCGACTTTGAAATTCTAATTTATCTCTGTGGACTGAAGCTGGGTGAAAGTCCATAGAACGTTCATCCAGTTACGTACCCTTAGATGCAGACAGGAACACAGCATGTGCACCTGGGAAGCAGGTGAATAGAAAGTCTGCCTTTCTCAAAGACATTCTGTGTTAGCTGAAGGGTTTGGTCTCACTTCTGGGAATACCAAGGTGGGTAGGTTTATGCTCTGAAAAACATGCTCTCGTGGAGCTCATAGTCTTGCTGCTAAATGATACTATATTTATGTGTGAAATTATGTGTATTTATCAGCAGCTGCTGAGCCATGATAGATGTCCCAATTGGATATGGTCTAAAATCAAGAAGGATCAAGTCCAGCCCCTGCACTTTCTTGTGAAACTTACATCCAGTGTACAGCGGGAGGCTGGGGATGAGACTGGGAGTAGACCAGTGATACACACAAGCCACCTGCAGGATGCTCCTCCTGGAAATGACAGGGGTCATGTGTTTATGGGGGCTCTGGCAAAAGGTAGGTGTTTCAGGAAGCCAGATACCATCACAGCAACAAACGGGCTTCTTGTAGGATGCTCCCTGCTGTGGCACAAATATAAGTGTTCGAGAGCCAAATGCCACCAACCTGGAGAAGGGAAGAATAAGCAGCAGGTTGCCACTGAAACCTAATGATCCAAGAATAGCAGTGGGAATAAATGTTTGTCACTGTCAGCTAACCAGCACTCCTTGTTATACTCTCCAGCGAGAGAGCTGTGCTCTTATATTATTGAGTTCTTCTTCCCATGCTACACATACACGGAGGAGTTAGCTGGTAACTACTTGTATGCTTCTCTGTATATCTGCAACAATTCACCAAGTCAAAAACAAGCAACTGGGATTTTCCAGTATTTGTAATCCAGATACTGAATTTGATTCTGTTCAGTTTTCACATGAATCTTCCATCAGCAATTCTCTCTTAGGAAGAGCAGCTCAGAGGCTGGAGAGCTGCATTTTCTTCCTGCAATTGTCATATCGTAAAGAAAACATTCTTTCACTAGTTAGAACAGCCACTTCTGTGTGGTCACCTTGCTCCCAACTAACCTCTTGAACACCTGTGCGACTAAGCTACTGTGGTAAGATGTCTAAGGTTCTGGAATAGGAGATTACACTCATCTGTTCCACAGTTTCTGATGGGCTGCAGTTTAGTGCATTATGTACAATCAGAAGCCAGCTGGTCTGATAACATCATTTTCTAGAGCCTATGGAATATAATTAATGTGAAAGAAATGTAGGGTAGGTACATCATGCAGCAGATCATGCAGTTGTAATTCACTGTAAATCATGCCACTGCAATTCAGAGTAGTCTTTGGGAGAGTTACACAGGTGAAAGTTTCTTCAATGTAAACAGGCTAAAGTAGCATTTTCTTTATTTCTTGCCTGCAGGCATAGTTTCAGACTCATCTGATAATCTGCTGAAAAGGTATGGTATCACAGAGAAGTCACAGAGAGAGAGAGTGAGTCCAGTCACTCAAATCACTGAACTGGAGCAGAAAAAGCCCAGGAGAAAAGATACACCTGCAATACACATCCCACCTTTGATAATAGGTAAGAATCTTAGGTAAAGATCCTCTTAAGCAGCAGCAAAAAGTGGCTAGTGTCAGAGATATACTTGAAAGGCTGAAAGGAGGTTGCTCTCTGCTCAGTGTACTTAGCAGTTCTTGAACTGGACCTATTTGGTCTAAGTATATAATAACAATGGGGGTTCATGAAAAGTCTAATACATATCCCATGTTCAAGCTCTGGGGATAGAAAGGACAGGGAGAAAGAAAAGGCATTCGGTCACTTGATTATGTCTTGCAAACTGCAATCCTACTTTTCTAAAAAGCCAACTACTGCCCTGCTTTTCAAACCTAAGCACATAGAAATTTTTAGGTCACCAGCACTAAAATGCCTCAATGTCAAGCAAAGCTGTACTGGTTAATCCCCTCCTCACTCTGCAGTCCCTAACATGCACTGAGGAAGCCAAGTGGTGATGAACTTCTCATTAGCAGCACCTTAAAAACAATTCTGTGCTTCTGGCATAACATGCAATACATACTACACAGCATGAGGGAAGGGAAGGGAAGGGAAGGGAAGGGAAGGGAACCTCTACCATGGATCATTTGAATAGAGCTAACCTGTTTTTTGGGTTAACTCAGGAGTAAGAGTTCAGGAATGTACACTAAATAAAGCTGCACTGTGCTTTATGATCATGTCCTCTCTCTTATTTAAATTAAGAAGTGATGAAGGAAAAGTATATTTATGTAATTCTGATTACCTAGTTATAGCACATAAACCAGCCTTTTTAGAGCAGATGCTAGAGACAGCTGAAATGTAAGGCCCACACAGAGGTCCCCAGCTCTCAGATGGACCCATACTAGTAGTGTGTCAGATGCTTACCACAATCAATAGCAAGATCATTACCAATTAGTCACTTTGCTAACTGATGAACTCCAGAGATTCCCAGTAGAGTTCAGGATTCAAAGCTCAGAGAGGGATGTAGCCCAGAGATACAGGTTATAAACTTTCCATGGACCACCAGCAATTTCAAGGGCAAATCAGCATTTTAATGCAAAACAATGGAAAGGGAATACAGATGGGAAGTCAAAATGGTAGTGAATTGTATAACACTGGGAAAGTATTTTTTTCTTTGATATGATGCCTCTGATCACTTGTGAAGAAAATGTGCTTTACTGAATGCAGTTTGGAAGTTCTGGGTTTAAAGGAGTGAGAAGCATGTTTGATTTGGGAAACATTTGTAGTCTTTCTCTGTTTGCTGCTCAAATAAATCACTTAGCCTCCCTACCTCTGTTTTCCTAGCTGCGTGTATTATGAAATGCAACTCATCCTGCAGATCTATTTTAAGGATTGGTAGGTTGTTCTGTTAATATCTGCCAAGGGATCTGACTAAAGAAAGCAGAGGGTAAATACAATGTAATCATAATTTCCCAACAGAACTTGCAAGTACTTGCAATTTTTAGCTAGACTCTGGAACCACAACAGCTCACAGAAACATGAGTGTTTCTGTTAGAAAGCTGAAAACTAGGCAGAAGAAGTTGTCTTAAATCATCTATTTGTCAGGTGCCACCTAGATCTAAGTCATATCTCCTGGGCTACAAATCAGAAAAAACAACAAGATAGCACATGTCTACAGACTGCCTACGGACAACTCCTGCAGCTGATTGGGAGAGGCAAGAGGTGAATGGTTAAACGTCCATTCTTCTCACCCAGAGGTTTTCAACGGGGGTGGGATCTTTTCCTAAAGGAGCCACCTTAACTGGTTTTCTAGGCTATGAGAGAGAATGAGGGTTTGAAACTAGTTTTACTAGTTATCTCTGATTTGATTAGGAAACCTCAGTCAGCCACATTTCAGGAACTGCATTCCCATATTTACACATGTATTTACATTCCAGCTCAAACCCACAGGCCTGAAGATCATTAATTTAGTTAATGGACTATATATTGCTAAGTGGGGATGGCAATAGAGTGTTCCAGAGCTGACTACAGGCTTGGATCAGATTCAAGCCATTTACTGTCAAGTGATATGGAAAAAAAGACCATTAGAAATCTGATTATATTTTGTCTTCTGGTCTAATCTCTTCAGAAAGACCAAGTGTTGGCTGACTGAAGGAGAGCTTGCCACTGAAGGAGACATCTGCTCATGACTCATTTGTATGGACATGGTGTAACATTAACTGTACCACTTCAGTAGAAGTTTGAAGGCTGAATACATTCAGAAGCCTGACCCTTGTAGAGGAGATTCCAGATAACTAATTTAGTAGCCCCCTTTTTTATCTGCATTTCCCAATTGGATTGGGTGTTTGCAAGGTGTAAAGTGCTTTTCACTTGGACCACATGCCACCCAGTAGATACATTAATTTTCTTCATTTTATATAGCTCATTTGACTTGCTTTTATTTGTGACAGGAAATCACTCTGACCACCCAAAAGGCAGAGGGGCTGTCGTAGGAGTGCTGGTCAAAACAGAGGGATAACACATCTGCCATTTTAGCTGCATTTACAACAAAGTATTTGTGTGGACAGCTGTTCAAGAGAATACTCTATTAATTAAGCTCTTTTACTAGAATTAAATGGAGTTACTTGAATTGGTATCTAAAAGTGGTTTGCAGGGGATCTGAAGGGGAAATATTAGAAATGGCGACAATCCTCATTAGCGAGTCACAGGAGATACCGTGTAGCACTGAGTGCTTACTGCAGCAACACTAATAACAAGGCGACAGGACAGAAAGGTTTGTCTGTATTTACTTAGCTCACATAGTCTTGCTGGGTCTTCTCAGGTCTCCAAGCCTATAATTCAGGTTCTGTTTTGCACAGCACTTCCATGAGAGCTTAGTTTCTTTGTGCTACCTGATGGAATAAATCTGAAAGTAAACAAGTAGCAAATATTGGACCGGCCTTCAACCAAAATGAGTCACTTTTTCACAGCAAATCATGGAGCCATCACAGGTGAATTTCAACCAATGGAATTATGTACGTTGACATGTATCTTGAAAAGTAAATATGCATCCTTAGAATAGGAAGAGAATGGAATTCAGGCATTTAAATACATAGGTTACTTTGCCCAATACAGGCACAAGTCTGCCACAGGCAGTTAATCACTGGAAAACAGATCCAGAATACAGGATCTGAAAAGCTCTGTACAGAGAGGCAGCATGTTAGCAGGCTACTTTGCTTCCATGCCAAGTGTTTGAAGGTGGCTTTACCAGGAGGCAACAAAGTGTCATTGGAGGTATAATTGAAAACAACTGAAAATTGCATCAGTGTCTGTCATTCTCTCACTAGCAAATGCACACAGATTGAATTTTGTCACACATTTGCAGTACATTTTAAGCATATATTAGTTATGTTTTCCCTGTTCCTCAAATGGTCCAGGATGTAAAAACTAAAAACAAATAACCACCACTCCCCTTTGGAGCATACACAACCTAAACCCCAAAGACAACAGGAAAAAAAAACTTGTTTGTGTTTGGCTAGGTTGCCTATAGGGACAGAAGTCTGTGTGGGGAATATTTACATCCATCCCCATAAAATGGCATCATTCTTTGCAGTTAACAACAATGGTTACTCAATTGCTGCTTGAACAAATGAAGTCCTTTGTGTTTCAAATTACCATGAATTTATGCCTTTCAGTTTATCTCATAGTGCTGCTGAAACCAGCTAGTTCACAAGAACTGCATATAAATGAAGCAGTAGGTAACTTAAATGAAGGGCAGTATAGGTCAATATTTTCATTAATTCGTCACCTCTGAAAAGACTCTAAATTTTAAGAAAATCTTCCTCTGTGGTATTATCCTGTTTTCAGACCTTGTCAAGACTGAAAGCCTTCTCTGTGAAAGGACTTTTGATGCAAAAAGAAGCAAAACAAGTTGGTTTGACAGAAGAGCTTGACTGGCTAGCAAACAGTAGGAGATCAAATTTAAAAGGCGAGATTTCACTGGTCTCAAAGCAATGGTATCCCTCATCCTGTTTGTAGACTGTTAACATCCACACCAAGGCATGTGGGCATAAAATCCATCACGAGGTCACTTGCTTTTTACTGGAAACAGGCAAACCCAGCACAATATGTTAAAATGGGTTTCAAAAACATTTTGTTTGTAATGCTTTGTTCTCACATCACTCTTACGTATTTTTTAATGAGGAAAGCAGTTACAATATTTGTTATACCTTGGTATTATATAAAAGCCTCCAGATTCCCAAAGGGCAGACTTACTGGTTTAACAGAGAAAAAGAGAAAGAGAGACACAGAGAAAGTAGAAGAGATATATTTGTGGGATGATCTACAATCCAATGATCTACAATCCAAGTCTATTTTCACATTGTTCTTAATTCAGTAGATTTTGCAATTTATTGATCCTATATAATTTCAGTAGAGACGGCATTTGTCATGTGGGTATTTTAACATGTCCCTTTTGTCACCTGCACTTGCAAAATCTAGGTAATATGGCTATATACATAGAGAAAACTTACATGTCTGCAAAAGCTGTTTCAGTCACAAAGATTAATTATAGCATTTGCTTTATTATGCAAGCTCTTTCCCTTATTTAGCTACCCAAATCCTTCTAACAGACAGGTTCCCAAATGAAACTTCAGAGTTTCTTTTTATAGGTAGCAAAAATATGCTGGATTTAAGAGTGTTTAATAATTTTAGCTAAAAATGCATTGATTCAACTCTAGTTCACTAAAGATTAAGAGACTGAAATGCCAAAAAGAAATGAGGACTAACTTGCACGATGTTGAAAAACAACATTAAAATCATGAAATAAAAGAGAACTGAAAAATTCTCTTTAGCCTGATATTTTCTAAAAACTAGTATATTAAATCAACTCCCTTTTTCACCTTTTTTTTTGTTTGTTGTTTGTTTGTTGTTTGTTTTTTGTGTTCTTCTCTTTTTAAGGCACTAAGCTGTTTACAGAAGAACAAACAGTGATTATGGAAGATGAAGAAAAGGATGGAGACACAATCCACAGTTAGATTACAGTGATATTTCAATAATACAGTGTAAATAATCATGGGTCATTGGAAGTGGCAGCACATTAAAAAAATATCTTCCATCTTTATAAATAATTATTTTCTCAATTGTACACTTGAATTTAAACTATCATCAAGTGCTTATCTGCTTAACTGCATCTCATAACTCCCAGAAGCATCATTGGAGATGATGGCAAAAATTTCAGTTACACAGGGTTTGAAGGATTCTGTCGTCTTACTGCAAGTGGCTTCCTAGCATTTTTTTCAGTGAGGAATCCACCATGGATCAGATCTAGCTTTGCGCACTGTGGTACTCATAAAATACCTGGCAGTAGATACTAGAGAAGTGGTAGTGCAGAGCAGTAAAACATCAACTAATGATTCAAATTGCTTTTTTTGCCTGACACTTTACCTGATTTGTCCAGCTTTCCTGTCCTAGAATAACACTGACCACAGTGAAAACTCCAATGTGCAGAGCTGTTGGGATAGATGGAGAAGATGAGAGGACAAGGAGTCAACTCTAGAGTCACTGAAATGCAAAGCAAAAGTTTCCTCTGCCTGTATCTGCTCATGACTTGTGGCTGTAAGCATGAAAAGATGGATTTACTGTATAATGAAAATGTACAGCTAAGGGCTCTCAGCATTGACAGTCATGCCAAACAGGATGGAGGGCAGAGATCTCAGAGGAGAAACACTAGGGAAGTGCAACGCCTGCCTGTTACACCAGTGTAGACAATTGTCTCCACTGGGTTGGTGAAAGATAAAATAGTTGTATAGTTGATCATTTTGCTCCAAATAATTTCTTTTGACATCTGCTTTTTAAATTGAGTCCTAGGTCATCAGTTAGGAGAGGTTGTAAAGATTCAAGATCACAGCAGAAAGGTAAAACTTGAGTAAAGGGAATAATGTTACTCAATGACATATGCTTCCTGCAAGGTAGAACAGCATCAAATGACTTTTTAAACTGTTTACTTCAATGATTCAAGAAAGAATTGTTTTCACAGCCAGCTACAGCCTTCAGCATCTGTAGGGAGATGGGTATTTGCAGAATATTTTACCAAAGAAAAGATAGAACTGGAAACTTTTTGCTTGCCTTAATAACTCTGGGCTAGATGGAGTAGCACTGGCAGCTGAACCCTTAGGGAACTAAGTAGAGAAGCTGAAGATTATCTAGCCTGGCAGACTGAATTTAGTTATCTTTTTAACTCACTTAGGCAGATAGCTGAGGACCATACTAGTTTGGACTCCATTTGCCACCGTGACTGACCCAGCATCTTTCATGAGAATGCAGTCCATTCACAAATATATGTGAATACATACTCTCAAGATGTAATCAAAGAGCTTACAATAAATAATTGCATATTAAATTGTACAAGAGGTCCGCTATATTATTAATGGGATGCCTGTTACTTAGAAAGCGTAGTTGTTTTTATCCTATTACTCTATCAGTGAGACAAGATAATATTTAAAATATAAATAATCAATAGTTCAAATAACAACATTAATATAAGATCCACAGTAAAGTATGTCACAACAAGTGCATGATAAGAAATATGTATGACTCAGGTCTACCTTTACCCGTGAAGTTGGTGAATATTTTCAGTGCACATGTAGTGAGTTGACCTCGGCTGGATGCCAGGTGTCCACCAGGCTTCTCTATCACTCCACTTTACAGCAGGACAGTAGAGAGAAAATAAGATGGAAAACAACTAGTAAGTTGAGATAAGGCAGTTTACAAAAGCAAAGAAAAAAAAAGGAAAGGGAAAGCTAACACATGCATAAGGAAAGGGGAAAACAATTAATATGTACTTCCTATCAGTGAGCAATATTCAGCCACTTCCCAGGAAGCAGGATTTCAGCACACACTTCTGGAGTGGTTGCTCCAGAAGGCAAAAATGGTAACATAACAAATGTCCCCCACTCCTCCTCTCTCCCTTAGCTTTTATATCTGGGCTGATGTCATATGGTATGGAATAGCCCTTTGGTTTATTTGGGTCAGCTATTTTGGCCTAGTTGTGTCCCCTCCCAGGATCTTGCCCACTCCCAGCTCCTTGATAGGAGGCACGGGAGAGAATGTTAGAGACAGCGCTGATGCTGTGCCAGTGCTGCTCAGCAGCAGCAAAAACATTGGTGTGTTACCAGTACCTTTCCAGCTACCAATGCAAAGCATAGCACTGTGAGGGCTGCTAAGGGAAAATGAACTCTATCTCAGCCAGTCCCAATACAGCACAATACAGCAAGAGTGAGAGTGTGGAGTCCTGAAAATATTCAAATTAACATCAGCAATGGATTAGCCATGAAAATCTACATGTTTAGACATGAAGGGGATTAAGAACGCAAAGCAGGAGCACAGATAGGATGTGACTGACTTTACCGCTCTGTAGTGGTTTGAGTTCGCCAATCCAATTTAAGTGTAGTGGTTCAAGCTCTGGCCTATCATCCAGAGCATTTCCCTCTGTGAGATAAGGATTAGGAGAAGCAAAGCAGGCTCAAACTTTAAAGAATATAAAAAAAGTTTTATTAACAGAACTAAAAGAAAAAAAACCCAAATAATAATAATTCGATTAAACCTTCAGAAAACATCTCCTCCCCCCAAACTTCTCTTTCAGATATTTCCCCACTGACAATGCAAAGACACAAAATCTGATGTTTCTCAGTTGGTTTACCACCTCTAGAATAACCTTTCTTCAGTTCACTTAGGGAGAGGTGTTTCTCTTTAATGCCATGGAGATTTTCCATGAAGAAAACAGTTCTCTGGTGGCTTCAACATCACAGTGAATCAGCCGCCTGGGAGTTAACAGCATCTGACCACTGGGTGAAAGTCCTTCCCACATCTTGCAGCCTTCTCACAGCTGCTTTTGTGGGACCATGTCAACTTATGGAGTGCAGTTTTAAGGATGAGCTGTTCTAATACAAAACAAAAGTTCTCTCATCTCTCTGGAGTCATCTTCATCGCTGGGAGCAAAGGTCGTCTTCTTTTTCCCATCCTCCGGGGCAAGGGTTTCCTCATTTCTCTCTCTCTCTCATATCTCTCTCCCTATTCAAGCTTCTCTTTTAATCGCAGCCACCTCAACATCTGCTTGCTACTTCAGCATAAATACTTTTGCCCATGACTACTGTTAGAATGCTCCAAATTCCCCCAATAAAATGTCATGAGTTACAGGAAACAGTCTGATGGATCAATCACTTATCTTCCATAGCCTCACAAGAGAATTTCAGCCCCAAAGCTGGGGCAACTCATTTTCCTCTCATCTGGGTTTCTACTCTCCTTCTTCACTGACTTCAGTGTCTCCGTGTAGCTTCCCTCACGTGCTTTCACCCCTTTCTCTGACTTAGGAAAGAATGGGTGTCTGAAGGGTTAATCCTGCACCGGCTGGCTGGGATGGTCGTGTGATCTTGGCCAGGAGGTGGCTGGAGGTGGAGGAGGGAGAGGAGGAGGAGGGGGGCTGCTCTCCACGCTGTGCCGGCTACATCAGGATCTTAGGGGGCAGCGGCAGACCACAGGGGGCCTCCCCGGCTCGGCTGGGCCGAGCGAGCACAGGCTGCTGGAGGCGGCCAAAAGTGGGCGCTCAGCCTGGCCTGTGGCTGGAGCGGTGGGGGCTGGGCTGGCCTGGCAGCAGCTGGAGCGGGGGCCCAGCAGATGGTCAGAGGGGGCCACGCCTGGCCCGCGGGGAGCCCGGCTAGGCCCAGCCCGGAGGCCTGCCTTGGGACGGGCTCTTCCTCCCCTCTCTGTTACTTGTTCAGAGCTGGAAGCCAAAAGAGGAAGTTTCAGGAGTCCAAACTCCCTAAATATTGGACCTCACAGAGGGCGTGTCTCAACATGATTCACCCTTTCCACATCCAAAGGACCTGGTAGGTGAAATTCACTACAAAACCTGTCAACCCATGACATGCTCTGAAAAGGATTTGTTTCCAAGCCTGGGAAATGCTGACACAATTTAATGGGAAATAAAATAAAAAAAGAGCGTACTTTAAGCCTAGCACGGTTTATTGCTCAGCAAAGAGGAGTTACAGTCTGAGTGACATCTCTAACGGCACAGCAGCCTAATTTACCATCCCTGTATAGATGAAATTGAAGCCCAGGCATAAGAATGCTGCTGTTTCCTTTTAAAATGGTATATTTACAGCCTGCCAATTCAGCATTTTCTTTTTTTTTCCACCCAGGAGCAACATGAGCAATTAAAAGTAATTTTTCACTTGATCAATTGAGTAAATAGGAGGTCTTGTAATGTTCCTAGCAAGCAATTGTAAGGATCTGATAGTAAAAATAATACCTCAAAAAGTGCTTCATCATTATAATAATCTCTTTGAACACCTGAATACTAAGAGCAGCCCACCTTGAGGTCCATAAAATGGAAGGCAAAACCTGTACAAAACTAGGAAGGAGGAAGAGAATGACAGAAACTCTGGCCTTCGCCTTCCCCCCACTCCCCTCCACTGCTGACTTCCAAGATTTTTCACAGCTGTGAAGAGAACCTAAAACCTCCAAAAGCTGAGACACCACCAAGCCTTGGATGCCTCCAGGCTGGGGAAAACAGCAATCAACTGTGACACACGTGTGACTTATGGAAACCCTCCTCTGCTCCTGCATCCTCTGGTGTGAGCAACAAGAGTGGACCAAAGTCAGCTGCAGGGACCACATGCTGCATCTACTTTTCAGAAGGTAAGTGACCGCATTCCAGCTAAGCTGCTAACCCTCAAGACTGGAAAAGCAGATAAGCTACTCCAAGTAGCAGAGAAGAAAAAAAAAAGGCAAAAACTGCTTCGCCCCTCACCCCCCTCAGCAAAAAGTTAGCAAGTATGGTTGGTAAACTATCCTATGTTTGTAAAGTAATCTTAGCTTTTTTCCAACTTTTCTCTACTTTCCCCTTTCTCTCTCTTTGCCTCTTTTACAGTTAATAAAGCGAAAATATGGGGTTTGGTTCTTTTTTTTTTTGTATCAACATATAACTTCTTTTGAGTTTTAATTACGTTTTGGGGAATATTTGAACCTGAAGTTCTTTCCGCAATTCACAGAGATGAATGCTCCTCCATAATTAAGTGGATTGTAACATTTAATCATGGGACACGAATCCCTTAAAACTAGAGTGCTGATTCAAAAAAATCAATAAATTGCTAATTTTTATGATTGATCATTTTGTGTTAGAGAAACAAAGAAAGAGATCCTTATGACTTTTCTTTTTTTTTCCTTGTAAGTAAAGTGCTTTGTAAAACATTGTAGCTGTTTGCTTTTTGATGAAATTAATGCAAGGTGCCCCTCAAAAGTGAGGCGTTTTACTATGATTAAGTGTTTAAAATAAGGTGCTCCTGAGGCGTAAGGAGAGGGACATTGGGAAATAATTTAAACAATGTGCCCCTCAAGAACAATCACCCCTGTGTGTGTGTTTCTTATGAAATATATACAAGGTGCCTTTCTAGGCTGAAGGAGTGAAATTTGAAAATTAGCTGTAATTTATACAAGGTACCCTCTGGAAACAATCACTTCACCTTCATGATGTAACTTTGTAAAATATTTTTCCAGAGATAAGGGGTTAATTTAGAAATTACACAAGGTACCCTCCAGAAAAATCTATCACATTTTTGTGGTAACATGAAACATAATGCACAAACTCTGGTCAATTTGTTGAATGAATTTGGTGCCAAACCGTCTCCTCCAGGAATGGGATGGGCACGAAATTACTTGTGTAATATCCAAGCAATTGTTGATCTAATCTCTACCCTGCATGCAGGGGCAAAAGTCAAAAAAGGTAAAGGAAAACCTATGGTTTGTTCTGTCTTAGGTGCTGTTGTGTTAGCTGCAGTTGAACACAAAGAACACCAACAAAAACCTGATACAGAAATTATTGCTTCATTACAAGATTTGGTTAAAGTGTTGCAACTGCAACTAGAGGAAGAAAAGGCTAACACCTACCTTCTCCAGGAAGAGATAAGAAATCAGAAAGCTACCACCCATGTGCTCCGAGAGGAGCTGCATGCAAGATTAGCAAGCGAAGCCAAAAAGGGAGTTAGAGCTGGAGCTATCTAAAGAAACATATCCCCTCTCTGACTTAGAATCTTTGCATAATCAATCAGAGAAGCTGCCAGTCTGGCTTTGTCCCTTAATTAAAACAGAATACATATATGAGGGCTTGGATGATGACACACCTTACATAACCATGAAGGAAATCGCATACATGGCTACTGAATTGCTTAAATTAAAAAAGGAATATAGCCAAACTCCTAAAGAATTTGAGACTCAGTATGTTTGGAGAGTTTCTCTTACTGGGGGTGACCAAATTTTGTTATCAGAAAAAGAGAAGGGTTCTAGGGGGCAGGGGATGACTCTGATCTCTTACCCAAAGAGTCTTTGGCTGGTGGACTCAACCCCCTGGAGAGAGGACATCCCCTGGCTATAGTGGGAAACATTAATCAGACGGTAGAAAGCATGAAAAAGGTGCTTGTTTACAAATGATGCATGATCGGGAGTTAACACCATGATATGAATCTCCTATGATGATGACCGTAGACCCTGAAATAATGATACCTCTTAGCAGAGGCTGCCCTGAAGCTATGAAAGCCATAGGCATCCATCTAAAAGGACAAATAGAAAGCCTCAGGAAAAGCGAGAGAGCTGTAGCCACCTTGGAGGCAGTTATTACCCTCAACCTTAACTGAGAAAAAAGTAAAATTTGGACCTGTGGGTAGGTGACACAAGTATTAATTAATTATGGAAGAAAATATGACCCAATACCTTCAAGTACCACTGATTTTAAATCAATTCAGCACACAGAGTGCAAAACAATTGTGCCTCCAGTAAGACTCCAAAAGGCAATGTCCTCCCTTGGGCAAGGAGGACAAGCTAACACAGGGGAAGAACACAAGGAAAAAGAAATACCCTGTGAAATGTGGGCTTACAAAAAAGGATCCCAAAAACCCTTATGGATGGCCAACCCACTAATAAATTAGAGATATTAATTCGAAAATGGCCAGCAAAGGATGGATCATTAAAAGCTATCCCTGCTACAGCCCCTTCCCTCAAGGGATCACAGAAAGGGGATGTGACAGGAAACTCCTATCTTCATCCTCAGTAGGTAAGCCAGGGGACAAAGGGCTTACCAAAAACTCCAGAGAAGACTTATTAATAACCTGTCCTATTGATCCCCACAAAACCCCTGTAACTTTTTTAGTAGATACTGGTGCTCAAGTGTCTGCCCTTAAAATTGAAGATGCCTCTTCATGTGGAATCACTCCCTTATGTAAAGGTATACTTGTGGATAATTTTGGAAACACACAACCCCAAATAACAGCAAAGATAAGAGGCTGGTTACCAAGAGAGGAGAAAGCAGTTGAAACCCTAATGGTTTTGAGTAAATTTCCTACAGATTTACTGAGGCTAGACCTCCTAAAGGAAAGGTCTTGGACTAATGAAGAAGGAAAAATGCAGGCTTTTGGGAAGGAAACCCAACATCTGTGTTTATTAAGTTCTGCCCCTGCTCTTCCCTCCTCCCTAGTAAGCAATGTCAAACCTTACCCCTTACCCTTGTGATACAGTGAAGGAATCACCCCAGTTATCGGAGATTCGAAAGAAAGAGGAATATTGATTGCAACACATTCTCCTTACAATCCTCCTGTCTGACCAGTCCACAGCCAAATAGCAATTGGAGACTGACAGTGGATTATTGATGTCTTAACTCAAATTTGGGGCCTCTCACTGCAGCAGTCCCAAATATTGCTGAGCTGATAGCTACTATACAAGAACAGGCTCATAAAATTACGGCCCCTATTGATGTCAAGGATATGTTTTTTATGGTTCTCCTGCAGGAAAAGGATCAGGAGCATTTTGCTTTCATGCGGGAGGACCAGGAATATACTTTCACCGGCTTCCCACAAAGACTTAAACACTCACCCACTCTAGCACTTCATGCACTGGCACAAGAATTGTCACTCCTTCCTCCTGCACCAGGAGTAAAAGTATACCAATACATTGATGAGATTTAGGTAGCAGAAAATGAAACTGCACCTGTACAATCAACACAAACAGACAGTATTAAGCATCTAGAGTCCCTGGACTTATATATTTCTCCTGAGAAAATACAACCCCCTGCACAAGTAAAATTCCTGGGAATCTGGCAGAAAGGAGGAATGGTCTGTATTCCCCCTGACACCCTCACCCACCTAGATCAAATTAAAACACCAGAGACTAGAAAGACCTGCAGCATGCTTTAGGCCTGCTGATTTTTTGGAGGAAACACATTCCTGATTTTTCAATAATTGCAAGGCCCTTATATGATTTGCTATGGAAAAAGGCAAAGTGGGATTGGACCCCCCTCCATGACGAGGCCCTACAACTCCTAATTTTTGAAGCCAATACATACCAACCACTAGCCCCTATACACCCTACTGATCCAGTACAAATTGACTGGGGATTTGCAAGCTCTGGACAGCACATACACTTATGGCAGAAAGGACCTAATAGTCTTACCAGACCCATAGGATTTTATTCCTGCAGTTTTAAAGATGCAGAAAAACCATACTCTACCTGTGAAAAGGGCTTATTTGTGGTTAATACTGCTTTTCAGGAAGCAGAGGAAACTATCCACAAACAATCACTAATTTTAAGAGGACCTTTTAAAGTCATCAAGCCAGTTTTGGCAGGAACACCACCCCTTGATGGGGTGGCTGAACAAGCCTCTGTTCAAAAATGGTACACTTGAACATGGAACAACCACTTCAAGCCTTCAGGGAGGAATAAAGTGTTTCAATGAGTGAATAAAAGACTGATTGCAGTCAGGAGATTGTGAATGGCTAATAGTTTTGAAGCAAATTACCAATTACCCTCTACCTAGAAACTAAGATACAGGTCTCTATTTACAATAAAGTTGGGACTAAGGGATTTAATGGCCTTACACTTTAACAACTTTCAACTAAGGATTACAGAAAGCCCATCACCCATCTTCAGGGGTTGTGATGAGCATTTTTGCAGTGCTAAATATTAGGTTCATAGGTTATGTGAAACAAATTCAAAGCAATATTCATGATGTTTGTAAACTCACACAATATTCACAGATAAAGCAGAATTTGCATGCATTGAGTTCAGCAAAACCTACATTGAATTTTTGTCTGGTTGAAATTTTGTCTTACTGGTTAATAAATTGATAATTGTATAATGCTTTGACCACCAAAATTAATCGATACATTTAGATATCATAACAGATTCTCTTCCTGTATGTTATATGCAATTCTCACCTTTTGAGATTACACTTTTTACACATGGTCTTACAGTATTCGCGTATGCAGAGACTGCCCAGCAATTGCATCTACAGGCAAAAATCAAAAATGCATGTCAGTGAAGCACAATAAAAATTTTGGCTCTCACTTGTATTTAGATAAGTTCCTAAACAGATATTATTCTGTTCCTTACATTCTGCCCCAAAAAAGTGAGGTGGTGCAAACAGAAATACCAAAACTTTGGCAATGTAGATCTACAAATAGAAAGAGCGAACATTTAAAGCCAGTTTCTACTTCATAATATTGGCTTTTGGTCCTACGTGAGAGAGGCTTTAGTGTCCATCCTTGGAGATTTTCACAACCAAACTGGACACAGCACTTTATAACCTGCCTCGGTGGACCATATATGAACATGCAAACTCCAGAGCCACGATCCAGCCTTAGTGATTCTGTGACTATAGCCCAGGATCCATATTAAGGGAGCTGCCCAGTGATTCTTAGCAGGTCTGTGAGAGATAAGGAAAAAAGTTAGTGGTAAAGAAGTGATGTCACATGAAGTTAAAAATTCACAAAAAATTCACAGTAAATATAAGTTAGTTTTAAAACCATGACAATAGGGTGCCAGAGCAATGGAGCAATGAGTTCCCAGGAAATGCCTAAAACATAAGGTGTGAATACTCAAAAGAGTCCTTCTATGCCTCATTCACTGTGGATTTTAACATTCAGATTTTAATTCAGACTTTAATCCTTTCCTAGAAACAAAAAGGAAGAACTCTTCAAATAACAAAGCACCAAACTTTTTTTCCATAGCTAAGCAACCCAGTGATTATAGCTAAGACTCAGTTCAAGAATGGACTAAAGAGAAAAAAAGATGAAATTTTCAAGTGTTGATAGTTGCAATGACTTATTGATAACAAGTTTAAACAGCATCATAAGCCTATGATAGTAAAACTTGCCAAGAGGGACAGACTTATGTCTATGCTGGGAGCAAGGGTTAATCTCAGAAATCACAAATACAGAAGAGAAGTGAGTGCACTACAAAGCTGGTCCTCCTCCAAATAACACAGATTTTATTTGTGGAAAAATTCCCTTTGTTGTACACTAGATGTCAGGCTTGGACTGAGTGGATGAGCCCATCCATTTCATCACAACATTTCTATACATCAGGCTAAATGCCATCAACACAACTAAGTGGTAAGCTTAGGAATTATTTTTATGAAGCATCTGATATTTACTAGAAGCAGTCTGCACAAACATCCTGTCTCCTCCACTTGGCAGTATTTTATTTCAGCCAAAACCCAGGGTTTGGAAAAGGGAAAAAACATTCTGAGATATCTTTCCAATACCAGTGAGTGTGGCAGCATTCTTCACCTTCTCCAGCTCCAGGAAAGAAACAAATCAAACAACGCCTCTGAACCACTTGGGTGAACAGCCACTTTCTAGAGGGAACTGTATTAGCAGTTCAGCACAGCATAGATTTAGCTGGAGGAAAGTGAGAGCAAAGCAACCTGATCAGAACTCCATTAAATTTTAGAAGCCATGGGCACTCCCCATGACCCAACAAGCTGAGTGGTGCAGCTGACATTCCTGGATGACAGGATGCCACCCAGAGGGACCTGGAGAAGCTTGAGAAGTGGACTCATGTGAACCTCATGATATTCAACAAGACCAAGTGCAAGGTGCTGCACCTGGGTCAAGAAACCCCCAGTATCAATACAAAGCTGGGCAATGAACAGATCACATGCAGCCCTGCTGAGAAGGAAAAGGGGGTGCTGGTGAATGAGAGGCTGGATATGCAGCCCAGAAAGCCAACCATGTCCGAGGGCTGCATCACAATCTGCATGGCCCGCAGGTCGACAAGAGGTGATTCTACTCTTCTGTTCTGCTCTGGTAAGATCCCACCTGCAGTGCTGAGTCCAGCTCTGGGGTCTCCAGCATAGGAAGAACATGGACCTGTTAGAGCAGGTCCAGAGGATGGCCAGGAAGATGTTCAGAGGGCTGGAGAACCTCTCCTATGAAGACAGGCTGAGAGAGTTGTGATTGCTTGTCCTGGAGAAGAGAAAGCTCCAAGATGACCTTTTAGTACTTTCTAGTATCTAAAGGAGACCTACAAGGAAGCTGGAGAAGGACTTTCTACCAAGGCATGTAGTGATGGGACAAGGGTGAATAGATTTAAATAGAGAGAGTAGGTTCAGGTTGGATATCAGGAAGAAATTCTTTACTTTGAACGGTGAGGCACTGCAACAGTTTGTCCAGAGAGCCTGCAGATGCTCCATCCCTGAAAGTGTTCAAGGCCATGCTGGATGGGGCCCTGCCCATGTGGAAGATGTCCCTGCTCATGTCAGAGGGGTTGGAATGAGATGATATTTAAGGTACCTTTCAACCCCAACCATTCCCAGATTCTGTGATGACACCTCAGGTGGGTCAATTCATTACCTTGTGCCTTGACTACATAGCAGTACATTCAAGATGACAATTTATCTCTGCCTCATGGCAAAGGAGAGAGTGTGGACCAGGAGAGCAAAGCCAAAAATCTCTCCCTTCATAAGATGCTAGTGACAGAAGAATGATAACACAAATAAACTATTGATAATAATGAAAGAAAAAAAAACAGGTTTCTCTTTCAACCTCTACAAGTGACCTAGTGCTGTCCACTTGCTGTCCACAGGCAGAACGCTGTTAGGTAAAGTGTCCTATTGGGAAGAAATGACACAGACAGAAAATGTGTTTGGAAAGACAATGTAATTTTGCACATATACATACGGATACAATATATGCAGTATACAGCCTATTTGAGTAAAACATTTTAGGGTATTCTACAAGCAAAATACAGCTCTTAGAAAATTCCTAGAGAGAAATCACATTTCGTAAGCAGGAGGCTTTAAAGAGCATTCCTTTTAGCATTGTGTTTAGGCAGTGACCCAGCCCTACTGCTGGAGTCACAAGTTCTGGTGGTGGTTAAGGTCAACATCACAAACATGAAGCACAGAGTACAAAGGATGAAAATAACTGGAACATGGTGACAGAGTCCTTGGGCAGTGAATATGTCTAGCAAAATATTGTAAAAAGGTGTGAGATCTTGAGGCAAGTGCACCTGGAATGCACTGGTCCTCTCTTAAGGGAGTGAAGGACATCTGTAGCACTGGGAAAATACCTTGGCTTTTTTCACATGACAACCAGCCTTGATTTTTAACGTGACTGTCACGCACCAGTGGTATACACACCAGCTGGTGCAGTTTTACTGCTGAACATGATTACAAACTTGTAGTGTATAACAATGCCAATTAACAGTGAGCAAATTTTTAGAAATACAAATTATGGAATTGGTAGGTGGCAGGGATACTTCTAACAAGAATACTTAAAACAAAGAGTGTTCAGACAGGTTTCTGTACAAGAAATTTTGCTTCACCAAATCTTGACACTCCTTGGAGGAGCCAGCAATGGTTTGCAGTTCTCCATTTTTCCAAGATCCTGATCCAAAGAATGTCAAAGCTACTGAGTTGTCATGGATTAAAAGAGGATTGCAACATATGATCTTAAGATAGGTAAATAACTAGTTAACAATGGGGAGAAAAATAAAAATGCATAAATAAATTTAAAAGTGTAATGAAATATTTGGGATTCATAGTAAAGAAGGATTGTTGCTTCTGCTATTCAATGTGCTTCTCAAGAAGATGTGATTTGGAAAAGTTGGTGGTGGAAGAAGAAAGCACGTGGGGAACAGAAATCAAGAAAAAGTGAAGAAGAAGTAGAAAAGAAGAAGAAGCAGCAGCTTACTTCAGTGTAGTTGGCAAATCCACCAATTCAGTGTTGGTTAGTGCAGAAAGGTGCATATAGAGAGGCAACACTAATCCTACAACTCCATGTGTGTATTTGGGCTAAACATTAATTAGGATTTTTTATAGAGAATTCTACAGAAACTACTGTTCAGTCCTCAAGGAGGTTCAAAAACGAAAGTACAACTTTAAAAGCTATTCAGAAAAGCATAGAAGGTAAAACAGAAAGTGTAATTACATCATTCTAAACATTTCTGGTATACCTGCAACTTGAGCAGCTTGTTCTCTCCCTTCAAAATAAGATTAAAACCAAGAATGATATAGAGAAGAGCAGCAAGGAAAATAAAAAGTAGAGTAGGTTTGCCTTGTGAGGAAAGTAAAAAGAGGACTCCAAAGAGACAGTTGAAGTAGTATGTAAATCACCAGGGGGTTGGGGAAAGAGGACAGAGAGCTATTTGCCAGTTTCTCAAAGTGCAAAATCTGGGGGCGAGGAACTTTTTCACAAGGGAAATGTTCCACCGTGAAATTCAGGCCCATGGGACACTGTGTACTGAAAGAATGCATGGGATAAAATTCAACTAAATTAATGCCATAAAAGACAATCACTGTTATTTAACATTCAACAGAATTTGAGCAAAGAACAATTTTAATGTTGTGCTGTATGTTCTTTTTCAACTGAGTGAAGTGAGAGGACTCTTTGTACTCCAGCCTCCTACCTGCATCCTCCTGAATACCTATCACGCTGTGACAGGAGGACATTTATTCTCAGTACTGTTAGGCAAGAAAAAATTTTCCTATGCTGTCTGAAACAGGACTTGTTGCTTTAACTGTGGTAGGCAGAAGGTCGCATTAGAGAACACCATAAGGAAACCAACAACCTAGGAAAGCATTGGCTTAGTTTGACAGGAGGTAAGTCACATACAATTACTTTGTGTATGTAATTCTTTTAAGGTAACAGACCAATATTTTCGTATTAAGTGAGCATACGCAGCAATAATAAGGCTATTGAAATAATTTCTAACAAAATGTCCATTATATTGTATAGTTAAATCATATACTTCGTTTTAGTTAGAATTGCAGCTGCTGTCAATGTACTGTGGCCTGTGCAATGATTCCACAATGTTCTCTGTCTGCCATTCCAGAAGAAGCCTCTTTATCTCTTCTGCTATTTCCTACTCCAACTCTGGGAAATATGTTGAATTTTCTTCATTCTTCCCCTCTCGTCAAACACCTTACCCCTCACCTGATGTTCCTCCAATTTCTTGTGTAAGGCGGGGAAATAGTCTCCTGGGTTGTGAGTAGGCTTCCTGAGGTGATGCAGTTGAGGTTTGATGGCTGGTGGTGACAAAGGAAGAACAATGATGGTTACTGTACCTAGCTTTCAGTCACTTGTGGAGAAGAAATGGATTCCTCAGAAGCTGTATCCATCCCACTCAGCACAGTCTGCCTGTGCAAAGGAGGGTTTCTCAGCCTGAGAGCCAGGATTCTTTTGGGTTAATGAGTAGTTACAGACAGTTAGGGAAAAGTTCACAGAGAAAAAGGTTTTAAAAATATAAATCATAAATATAGATGTAAAACTCTAAAATGAAACACAGGCATCTCCAAAATTGAAGTTAGGGCAATTAAGCACTACAGAATACTGGATCTTGAAATCATGCCCTTATTCTGACATCTCAGCTGACGACATCAACACAAGAAGGAACATTCTCATGCTTAGAAAACAACAGTTTAGACAGTAGGCAAAAACTGCCGAAGCTAAATGAAGAAGCAACTTTATACTTACCTATCTACATATATACAGCGAAACACCTCACTGTTTTCAAAAGATTGTTGATCAAGACAATTTTAAGGCAACAAATCTGAATTGAGATAATGTTTCCCAGAATTCAGGAATAGGTGGATCCAAGGCATTTTGTCTGATTTTCCAATAAACTACAGGCCATTGTGAAAGTTTGAAGTGGTCTACATATGAATCTGACCATTCTCAACTTCTTGACTCTGTTTATTTGAACCTACATCTTGCTTTCTTACCTCTTTACATAGGCTAAAAAATTAAACATGACCATGATCAAAATATTTTCATCTAATGCTTAGTTATTATTTGCAAAATAACCAATTGAATAATTAGTATGATAAGGATTTAAAAAGAAAAGTCATTGCTCTTAGCAGGAATCTTAAGAAGCAAAAAAGATTCCAGTGTGGGAGCTAGCTAACATCACTGATTCAAATGCTACAACAGTCACACTCCCATCTTGCTAAACTCCTTGAGTGATTAATCAGACCCTAAAATGTCTTGGGAAACAAAAAATTTATGGACTTTCTAAACTCTGGAAATGTGCATACAGATTTCTGCATAGTCATAATCCTTCCTGTTCTCAGCTAGATTCGTTTCACATTCATTAAAAGGTTGAAAAATAACCAGGAGAATTACTGTTCTTTGAGGCACATTCACTTTTCATATTAATTCCATTTTCTGTACACAGCATGTATTCGGCCAAACTGTTGTTGAGTTTTCCATTGCACAGTGTGGGGAAATGTTTATCGTTACCAGCAATTTTACTGGAGATTTTGCCAGAAGAGATTACTTTGGTAATAGATTTAAGGAGGTTTATCCAGAACAGTGACAATACTGTTTATCATCTTCATAGCAAAGTAGTTAAAGGGGATTCATGACATTTAACTTCTTAAGACTTCAGTGCATCAAAGTGATGGGCAGAAGACTCTGTCAGGACTCTGGAATTCTGTTCCCAGATTTCTCACTGACTTCTTGTGTTACCTGGACTATAACTCCAGGTTCTCTGCATGTTAAATGAGAATAAAAATGACAATACTTGCCTCACAGGGTTTTTATAAGGGGCTTAAATAGGTTATGATTCTCAGAACCTTCATGCATGGAGTGATGCAAGTATTTTTTTCTTTATTTTTCTTTTAATTTAGGGAAAATAATTCTTTTTTAAGATCGTGTCTATCATCAAGGCAATGAAAGCAGAGAAAACATATTTAGTAGCACAATGTTGGTAGTGCCAGTGTAGACTAGAATAGTTACCCAAGTAGCATCACACACAGATAGACTGTGTGTTGTCCAGACACTAACTCAGCAAGGAGGCTGAGTGCATTAGCCACTCTGTTTGCTCTGACCAGTGGGATGTGCAACCCACCATCTTATAGATCAAATCTCAGAACTGGCTAGGGTAGCACGCACACAGTATTTCCTCTTAACCCTTCTTTGGTACAACTCTTTCTTTGATTCTTGGAGAGATGCCAATGGGTATAAACACCTGGGCCTATGTCTACATCATGACTTGATTTGCATAACAGATGAAAGAATGAATGTCAGAGCTGACACTTAGTAGACAACTGCACCCTAGTCTGCTGGGAAAAATCACCTTTCTCCCTTTTGCAGCCTTTGTCAAGAAAGGAGGTTTTCTGCTGTAATTATCAGGAAGATCTGCAGGACAGAGGAACAGGAGAACCAAGACTGTTTCATTAGAGTGATTCAATAAATGGTCTAAACTTGGAGAAACTCAGTCTCCTAAGAGTGTTAAGAAAATCTGTGGTTATACAAAATTCACTTTCATCCAATGAGACACCTCAAGGAAAGTTCAAAAATAGCTACTTCTTGGTCAGTCACTGACACTAGAGAGCTCTCCACCATCATCTCCTGTGGAGCTAGGAGCAGAAGCTGCAAGAAATGGGATGCGGAGATGTTACCAGAGTTCCAAGTGCTTTGCAGCACCCACTGCTGTCCTGCCGGGCATGGGGAGAATTCTTCCCCGCCAGGGGCCTGTGGCCCCTGAGATAGCTCCAGACTGAGGGAGAGTAGGGTCTGGACATTTCCTGGGAGGTTTGACCAACCTGTGGGACGATGTGGAAGTGGATTTTTCTCACATGCTCAGGGAATGGTCAATCTCTAATGCTGGGGTTAGGAAACAATTTTCCTGCTGGGCAGATTTGCACTCATCCCTGGGGGTTTTTTGCCTTCCTCTGCAGTATCAAACCTGACCACTGGTCAGGCTCCTCCAGTCCCTTTTGGCCAGGTTGCTGTCTGCTGCTCATATACCATGAAGACACCCTGTTGTTGCCCACATCCATTCTTCTTTTATCTTCTTCCTTTGTGTGATTGTTATTGAAACTAATTATTCGTGTTCTCTTCAGGAAACAGGGTTTACTTGGCCTGTATTCCTTCTGCTGCTTTCTGTATCTCTGTTAGACTGACAGACTGCAAAGGATGTTTTTTCAAACTAAACTGAGATGCATTACCCAGCTCCTGGCTACACATGGGCATTGTGTTAACACTTGTGAGCAGGGGCTGTGAAATGGTTTTAGAAAAATCACAATAAATAAACCCAAAAATAAAATCCTGATTCCAATTGTAGCCTCTGTGTTATGTGTCCTTGAAAGTGTTTTTGGTGCTCAAAAACTCATGGCATTTCAGGCAAATGAAATTGCTTTTCACCACTTAAGTTGTGGTGCGCATTTAACAGAAATAGAAATAAATAGAAATAGAAGAAGAAATAAGAAAAAGAAAAAGAAAAAGAAATAAATAGAAATAGAAATAGAAATAATAGAAATAGAAATAGAAATAGAAATAGAAATAGAAATAGAAATAGAAATAGAAATAGAAATAGAAATAGAAATAGAAATAGAAATAGAAATAGAAATAGATAGAAATAGAAATGAGCATGTTACTCCTAGAATTCTGTACAACAAAATAAGTTCCAGGTCTGAGGGTTCCATCCTGGAGAACAGCTCTCTGCAGTGCAGGTCCCAGGCCCGCCCAGGAGACAGGGACAGAGATGGGCACACCTACATCAGGGCTCAGACAGGGACTGAAAGTCCCAGGCTCAGCTGGGATCAGCCCTGGATCCTTGGCCGAAGATGGTGGGGTCTCGGGTAAGGCTGGTCCCAGACACTGAGGCCTATGTGCACTTCCATGACCCTCGACAGAAGTAGACCTCCAAATGTTTCCAAGCCACAGAAATGAAAATACGATCACTCAGTGATTGCAAATAATAATAACCTGGGTACATCAATACCTCTACTGTGCTTTCTCATCACATTTAGTCCAGGTTCCTTGGAGAAATGTTTAGTTCAACCTCTTTGCACTGAGAAAAAGGAGTCATTCCAAGAAGCAGCAGATGTGCCCATGGCCTCTGGGCTCCCTATGGTGCTGTGATATGCTGCTTAGTTTCCAGTAGACTCTGGTTTCACCAGTGGTCAAGTCAAGGTAGGAACATTGTCAGGGCTCTCTTGGGTACACAGCTACCTCACCTCATAAAACTTGACCAGCTGTGTGACCTCTTGGGTGATTCTTCCTCTCTCGCACTTAAAATTGACAAAGGTACAGATTCAAAATACAGCAGTGAGGCAGACTGACCAACCCGCTGGCAAAGAGATGGATGGGATCACACACACACATGCCTTTTGCAGTCAGCCTCACTCCTTTAGAAGTGATATTAAACATAATGTGATAAAGCTTCCCCTTTTAATTCAAGATGCTGAGCGCAATTTGCACAAAAAAAAGCAAGACAATAACATTTACTCAATTAGAAAATTTGTGTGTGTGTGTGTGCGTGTTAACAGTACACTGTTCCTGGTTGCTTCCAGCAAAACCAACTGTCCCAAAACAAGATATATATAGAGCATAGAGAAACAATAATGGCTGTAAACAAAATATGTCATCGGCAGCACTGGACTATATGCAAGAAAAACACTGTACTATTATCTACTCCTCAGCACATACTGTAAATAACTGCACAGAAACGGCTGATTTGCAAACCATACCAGAGCAAACAGATTGCTGTATAAGCCACAGTAACAGGGCATGGGTAGGAAGTTACCAGTGTTAAAATAGCCAAGTCAAAAAAACCTCCACTCTGTCCCTAATACAACTGGTGCCGAAACATACACTGAGGTAGTAGGTCTCTAACAAAGAGAGAGATAAAACACAGTCTAGTTATTTCCAAAAGTGCCAGACAGAAGGCACCTTCCTATAATTTAATGTGATATTGTCACAATGAGTGCTGCTACTGGAAGCAAAGCATGACCGGCAACAAATCCAGTGTCTTTTTGCGAAAAAGGAACACTATTAGGTTGATTGCTCCCCTCTTTTGAAGGTGGATCTTCCCTACTGCTATTTTTCTAATCAAAACAGTTAACAGATTCCTATGTAGGGATATGTGTTTAAAGGGGATTAAATGTTATCATTCCCAAACAAATGAAGAAACTGGGCACACAATAAGAATTTAAGCAAGTTCACTTAGCAAGTCATAATGAAGGGACTGTACTTGGTAGCTGTGAGAGACTGGAAAGACTGATGTCTCGAGACATTTGAGGGTGCATGTGTGTGGGGAAAGGGGCAGGTCAAGCCTTGCCCTGGTAAGGCAATGCATTATCCCGTACACCCTACCTGGTGTATGCCCTGGAGCCTGTATCCCAGCCTGGCAGAACCTGCCAATCCCTGGAAGCAATGCTTCACACCCACCTCTGGAGCCCCTAACCAAAGTCCTGAGTGGCCAAATGACCAGAAGCCCCACCTGGGGGAATGGCCCAGGAAGGCCAAGAGGTATTTAAGGCCAAACATGAGGCAATCACATCTTCACCCTACCACCTCTTGGAATTTCTATCTAAACACAACTGGAACTCAGAATTTGGTAGCTATGTGTGTGCTTTTCTGCATCTTTTCTATTTTCTCTCTTTCTCTTTCTTCTTCTAATTCTCTCTTCTTGGAATTTTCGGGTAACTTAAAATAGAGTGGGCTTAAAATTTCCTAAGTTGAAGGCCCAAGTTAATGCTTTGAGAAGGGTTTTATGCTGATTGAATGTTGTACTAAACCTTTTGCCAAATTTCTCTGATTATCTGAAGTTGCCAGTAAAGTCTTTTTTGTTATTTTGACCTCTTGAGAATATCTTGTTGGTATTTCTCCCGTGAATCTAACTCAGAGTACATAAACAACCCTAAGCCCTGCGCGAAACCTCACTGAGCAGGTTGTTTGGGGTCTTAAAGCTTTATGCCAAAACCTTCTCTTCTGCATTTATACCCCTGACCTGCTTATTATAATGGTGGTCTGCAGGCTCAGAAGACATACCACACGTAAGGGACAAGCAATTTGCTGTTTGCAGGTTCTTGTTAACGGATCAATGGGTTAAAGGTGGGATAGAGTTGAAGAAATGGATGAAAAGTCCTGTGTAAGCATTGTTTATTAAAAATAAACAAAAGACCAATGCAAATATGCTAACAGGTATAAAAATGAGTTAGTTTTAAGATTAGATCTGTTTATATTACATGAGAATTATAGGTGTAGTGAGACATGAATGCTTCATTCCTCAATTTTTCCTTAAAACAATGTTTTTCTTCAAAAAGCAAGACCTCTCCAAGATCTCTCCAAAGAGCAAGACCTCTAAATGCCACCTGCAAGAAAATCTTGAGTGATCCAAAGTAGTAGCCTCTTTAGAAGGATGCTCTGCCTAAGTGGGCAGCTTTACCTTTACCCTATTTGCAAAAGTTATCAGTGGTGGATGGAGAAGGGGGATCAAGTTGCTTTTGGTATTGAAGAATGGTGAGACTAATTTGACTCAACAATCCCGAGGTTAAACATTCAAACAGTGTTTCCTGACAGAAACTGGCACTGCTGAGGACAAAGTTCCCAATAAATGAACTTTGGATAAACCAACAAGTTATAGCACTGATAACTTGTCTAAAGCTGCTGAGCTAAAGGCTGCAGAGCTGTGGTGTGCTGTTCTTGGTTTAGATACTCTCACAGATTGTGATTTCAGCCAAGAGAAAAGTGGAAAGGTGAGATTTACTTTAGGGTCCTTAAAGAAGCTAGCTGAATTTTCTACTTCAGTTTCGCTATCTTTAGAAATTACATTGCAAATGACACTAACTTCTCCCAGGGGGCGAGTGGTGAGAAATAACAGCTATCCAAGCAATATTTCCACTATGCTTAAAAAAAAAAGCTTGATTATTACTAGGACTCTCTGGGGAGACAGATGCTGAAAAGTAAACAGCAAGTACCATGCCTGCATCATATGTAAAAAGCATGAAAAAACTTGAATTCAATTTCTACAATTTGAATTCAAGTGCAGGGGAGATCTCATTGTTTATATTTGGTAATAGGATGAACATACACAAACTCAGTTACAGAAAAACTGGAAATCTTGAAAAATATTTTAGAGACAACAAGCCTCTTCTTTCAAATCAAGAACTAACAATAAATACATATTGGTAAAAATTAGTTTCAGAACAACTGAGAATATTTGTCATTACTTGGTGTCATTCATTTTGGTTTTCCATTTTTTTCCTTATGAGTCTTAACAAGCCAAATAAGTTTTTTCATTACTCTACCCACCCAGTCTCAGGAGCAAACTTGTGCTGAGTTTTATTTTCAGTCTGCATTTTAACTTGTTTTCTATTTCCTGAATATAAAACATAGCATAACAACCTGCCTTTTTTCTTCCTTGAAAAATGTTACAGAACAGGGGTCTGTTGTCCATCTTAACTCAGCTCATGAAAGATGTCTTTATTGTCAGTTCTGCTTACATAAACATACTATAAAGTTTATTATCAACCTCATACATGGAATTCGCTGCAAAATGCCAGCTGAGAAAATGTTATTTCATTAGACTAAGATCCTTGAATTTGGTTAATTTCCCCTTATTGCTCCTACCAAGAGGTTTAATGTTTCTTAACTTTATTTAAAACCTGTCACTGTAGGGTTAACCACAAGAGCAGTGAAATCTACTGTCACAGATAAGACCCAGCACCCACCCTTTCTCCCTGCTGAAGGTAGACAATGCACTAGGAGCATGACTTTGAAGTGTATCACCAGAACAAAGAGAGATAGCCTCTAATTTATAAAACTCATGGTGGTGTAATCAGCTCCTACCACAACAAAAGAAGGTGGCCTCATCCTGATGCACTGGCTTTACATAGAATGTCCTGTGTGTGGTGAGCTGTATTGTTTAGTCTTTGTCCCCAGATGCTGCCCTGGGACTAGCAGAACTTTGCATGCAATGTCCTTTGATTTCAGTGCAACTAAAAGAGTGGTCAGGCCCTAAGTGTTACTTTGCATTAAGCTGATTTGCAAATACAATGACTTTTGTCTCTCAAGTAAGAACAGGGAGGTGAAAAGGGTAGTGAAATATTACTGTGAGAATCTGGGCCTGTAGAAAACCAGAAGACCTGGTAAAAACCTAACAAGAACACTACAAGAAAAGCAGTAAGGATTTTTTAAAATCGCATATAGAAGTATATAAAAATATCACCCAAGCAAGAAGAAAAGCAAAATGCTCACTCTGTCATTCTACTGCTAGATTTTATCGCTAGAGAACCCCAATGGCCATAAGTAATTTAGTCTGATAGGTGCACTCCTACAACCACCAGCAAAGACAATGGAATTATATATATTCCTCCTGCCACCAGATAGCATCTAAACTCAGGGTCTAATAATACATATGTGCTTGGAAGAGACCAAAATAATACAAAATGCCAAGAGTGTGCTATGAAACTTGTGAGTGTGTGCTGTCTTGCACTTAAGTATAAGGGTAAATAAATTTGCTAAAACTGAGTTTTAGGTCCTCAGCCAGCTTGCTTGGAAGTAGTTCTGTTTTATTCTACCTGGTGGTCAAGTCTGCAGAGCAGGATGAGCTGGTGCCTCAAAACAGGCCTGCGTCCCGGTCCTGCTTGGGTACAGACCAGAACCTTCTGTGCTTACTAGGGATCAAAAGAGATGTTTCAGCAACAGGAAAAGTCTCATTGAGTGGAAAGGCACAGAGAGCACTTAATTTTAACAGAAAATAATGGCATTGGCAGTGGTCATCTGTGCTGCTTCTGTGCTGATCTTGCTTTTACACAGTAGTCAGACATGAAAAGGGATATCTGGGATCACAAAACTTGTCTACCCATGGGAACAGGAGAAGCTCCATATTAGGATGCACAACTGACACTAATCTGAGACTGAGAAGGCCTGTTCATGTTGTGAGTAACACAAATGGGAAAATCCTCTGTACTCACTTCAGAGGGAGATGAATTATGAAATCGAAAGCACAAAGTTTTTTCCTCCTTTCTATCTGGCCAGCATGGATGTCGGGTCCCTGGAGTAATTCGCATGTAGTCAGTGCCACAAGGCTCCTTCTCTTCCTCAGCCAGCATATTTCTGCTTTTGAGTGATGATGCTCAGACATCATGCCAGTAAAGCTCTGAGATCAGCACTGGGTCAACACGTGAAAGCAAAGTATTATTCTGTTTTTAATTATTAAGTGAGGTGATGGATTTTAAAAGTGTAAAAGAAAAAGACTTGATAATACTCTCATTTTCTGAGTATAAACGGCTAACCTGTACTATAGATCATCAAAGGATGAGGAATTTCATTATTTTAAAATTAAATGTGAGGGAAAAGGAGACAAGCAATATTTAAGACCATCTCACAAGCTCCTGGAAATATACTATTTTATTCTAGTTAAAGGAAAATAACTACTATACTTGTCAGGTTCCATCTTTACTAATTTGAATAGGTTATTGTGCTTTTCAATTAAAAGACAGATTTGGGAGCCATTGTAGAAATTGTAAGGACTAACAGCAAATTCAGATAGCATTACCTTTAGCTAGTTGAGCTTATGGATCTTCTGATTACAAAGCAGCATAGCACTATCAGCTATCTAATTTGAAATATATTTGCTTCCAGACTGAGCTTATAGGACTTTGTAAGTACACACGCAAACATTTTCATACTCAAAGGATAGTTTGCGAAAACACCACCATATACCATTCTTTTCTAGCATAACCAACTACATTTTGGAAAGCTTCTGTCCAACCACAAAATTTATGCTTTAAAAAAGAAACACCTGGAAAAAGGAATTTGCCTCCTTAATTCACCCATCAGGAACCAGGTCCCCAAATATCAGATTCATTCTGATGCTAAACATCCTGCTGCATACATAGGAGTGTGTTTACACCAGCCTGAGCTATACAAAAGGCTGCAGCTAGCTTCAGTCTGCTTAGATTGATTCATCTGAAATGTTTTAAAACTATCTAAAATTGCAAAATTTCTTTTTTAAAATTTACTACCCATTTTATTACCAGGGAAAAATAAAAAAGGTTGGCTTCCCTTATCTATATTTTTTCCTCAAACATGGAAAATATTATGACATCCCTAATCTGTTGCTCCTTGAGCCATTTAAATAATTAGCAGGATACAATGAAACACTAAGACGCTGGTGAGACACTACAGCCTGTTGCCCAGAGAGGCAGTAGATGCCCAGTCCCTGGAAGCATGCAAGATCAGGTTGGATGAGCCTCTGAGCAACCTGACTTAGTGGAAGATGTCCCTGCACATTGCAGGAGGGGTTGGAATAGATGGCTTTTATATACCCTCTATGCCCCTTTCAACCCAAACTATTCTAATACTATGATTCTCTGAAAACATATTGACACTTTTTTTTCTATAGTGTGTTCAGGAATCCAAGCACTATGTCACCGTGAGTCCAAGGTCTGCTAGTTCCCTGAATACCAGTCCCATATAAAGAACAAAACACTGATACTTACAGTGGCATCCTCTCTATTTTAAGAGGGAAAAGTGCCTGGATTCTCTGTCTCAAGCTATACATCAGTTTCTGGGAAGCAGAAGACATGTGGTGCTCTTTCAGCTAGGCAGAGCTTTCTGAGACTACCAGCAGTCTCTGTGCAGAGGTGGAAGAGTGTCATCTTTATCACACAGCTTCCTAGCCTGTGCTGCCCTCTGCAAAAAGCACTCTGGCACAAGAAAACTCCTCTGTACCTACAGGTGCGTGCTCCCATATAATTCTGTAAAATTTCAGCATGAGGCGAATGGTATGGACCCAATATTTGCATAATTTCTGGCTTATTCATTGCTTGTGTAGTCTTACTGAGGATAGAAAAGAAAGGCATCTGAAAACATCATTTCTATACACCTAGGGAAAGTTAAGTAAAGATGCAAAAACAGAAATCCTTTCTTACACTATTAAGATAGGCCATTAGCTGATGAACACCTAATCCTTTTGCAGATTTTGATTTATTCCTTTGTGGAATAAAAGAAGAGAAAGCAGCTATGTATTTTTTTATCATTATTTTTTATTATTTTTTTACACATTTGCACAGTGGCCGATCTCTAGTTTAACTGGGAGGTGTCTAAACATACCATACTTTGGCTCATGATGCACCAGCACAAGGCTGCAGTGTTTCAGGAAGGTGAGGAGGCAAAGTAAGGAGGCAACCCCACAATGGATGCTTTCACCTGGCCCAGTCTCTTTGTAGGGTTTTGAATTCTAGATTTCACTTTCATTTTATATATTTTCCCAGCTAACAGATTTCACTTCTTTTTTAAAATGACAACAAAAAAAAAATCTCAAAAATGCTAATAATGCACTGTAGCTTACACAAATAAGTTAAAAGTAGGAGACTGTTAGGTCTATCTCTGACTGTCTGTGTATTAAAAAGCATTTTGCTGTACACCTGTGTGCTGAGATCAGTAACTTTCCCTACAGCATCTCTTCTAGAACAGCAACTTTGATCTGCAGCCCCCAAGAGACATCAAATCTACCACTCCCTTTATTAGCTCTTGCCAATAGTGAATAACCCTAACAACTAAGGAAAAACATTTTCCAGCCTGATTTCACACCTTTGTGCCAGTGCATGATAAACAAGGACTGACCAGCTATGAAGAAAGAAGGAAAGAAGGAAAGAAGGAAAGAAGGAAAGAAGGAAAGAAGGAAAATATATACCAGAAAAAGGTGAAGAAAAAGATAGTTTTTTTAAAAAATGTTATTTTTCTAGTGTGCATAATCTAAGGCATCTTTAGCCACTGTAAAAGGTAAGAGTAACTTTAAAAATATTGACTAAATCACTCTGCACCTCTGACCAAGCACTCTGTTAAGGTATATTTTCCCTGACTCCACAAAAGAAGTCTAACTAAGCACAGACTGTCACCATTGTGGTATTTAGTTCAGCATTACTGTTATTTCATCAGTGTGCCTTCAACGAGCCTGCTCAAGGCTGGAATTCATATTCTACTACTCTCATCGGGGCTGAATGCTAGTGGAGGAGGGGAAAGAAGAGTCAAAAAATGCTAAGAGGTGATACAGCCTGTCACAACATGGAATGTGCTCAGTGTCGATGGTGGAGCCACTGTCTTCCCAGCATTTCACTTTCCTCAAAAATTTGCACCAGAGCTACTATTGAACCACAAACTCACAAATGAGAACACTATGTCCCCTTATATATTTCATTTAAATGAGCTGGTTCAGTGAAGCCAATTGAGAGTTCTAAAAACTTCAAGAATTATTTTTGTACTTCTTTCTGAAGACACATGATTGAAGTGCAACCTTTTCACAGCATGAACATAATCTAAATCTCTGGCTTTGAACAAATTCAAACTGCACTACAAAAAAACACCTTAAAATATCTCTAGCCTCAATAATGAAAATCCCAGATACTAAACACTCTTAAGTAAGAATGTGTTCACTTTTAAAATGGATTTAATCTGAGTTTACTGCTGTAATTTTTGCTAGTGTCACAGGATGCTCCTCCCTACATATGCAGATTTTAAGAAGCAACAGAGACCCAAATTCTGGTTGCAAAGTTCTGGGCTTTTGAACATGAAAAGGAAATACTAAGGATTTACCTTTCTAAGCCAATGATTTGCATGTTCTCTATATAGAAAAGATCCATGACAGGAGTATGATTCCTTAAAAAAACACATATAGAAGTAATACAGCAAGATCTCATCCTGAACAGCAAACTGTTCAGCAAAAATAGTTGTATGTATATGTACATGTCTTGACTTCCACATAAACAGGCAAAATTGCTTACAATTAGCTGGATTCCTACTAAGATCCAGAGCCAGAAACACATACATGCTTGATGTTCCTCATATATTCTTATTTTGGTTTTTTTCTGTCCATCCTTATCCAGCAATGCTTTTCCTTTTCATTGGACTGTCCATTCAGTCAGTGATGAAAGATCAAACTCAGATGAAAGTAAGAACTGATCCAGGTGATTCCCTGATGCCCCTCTCCTCCTAGCTCTTCAGGTCAGACAAACAGCTATTACTAGTGGGCCATGAAATAATGTGGGAAACAGATAATTTTCTGCAATAGCAAGTTAAGCAGCCACATCCCGCAATACATTAATATATGTTCTCAGAGTCTGACAACAAAATTTGCCCCAAGAGAATATTGCTTTCATTGGTTATTCCTTTCCTAACTGCAAAAATAGAACAAAACCAAGGGTTGAGTGAGTTTGACTGCTGTTTAGAAACAAAAACATTTTTCTATCATTGTATTACCTGCGAAAGATATCAAATTCCAAGAAATAGTCAAATGGTTCTACAAATTCACTGTTCTTACTAATAAAATCTCCTACAGGGGTAAAACTCATGTCAAATTCTGTCTACTAGCAATTGGAAAAAGCTTTCAGTGAAAAGAAAAAGTGAATTCTTATCAAGGAATTTTTGGGTTTTTTTCTTTTTCTTTTATATTCTTTTGCATCATCCCAGTGTTGGTTTCACAAGCTGAAACATAGCAAAGGGCAAAACCAGCTTTTGAAGAATACTTTCTTCTATTTGCTTGACCTGTCCAGAAAAATGGAACCATTTGCATCATGAAATCACAATTTGACCTTTTAACAAAAAAACTTCAAAAAAAAACAACAATAAAAAACATACATACATGAACAAACAAACAAAATTAACCAAAAAAACAAGGCCCCCGCCCTTGAACCCAGAGTTGTTAGCTGTGAAGTAGCCACTGAGAGGAGGAGTGTTTCGAAAGTTGTTAAATGCCTTTCCCAGAAACTGGTCTTTGCAGGAGTAGGAGAACAGGAATGAAGAAGGTCAGATAAAATGATGAAAGAGATTTGCAATCTCTTTTTTAATATATTTTTACTCTTCCGTATCTGGAAAAAAAAAAAAAAAAGAAATACAAAAGTGTCAAATGCTGCCTTTTTCCACTTTGTCCAAGGGGAGGTAATCTGGGAAAGTAAAATAAGGGTATCGGTTTCGACAGCCTCATTTTTGGCAAGCAGTGAAGCTTTGCTTAACTGCTGAAAGGGTGCAAGGTGAGGCACGCCAAGGCAATACCTCTTACGGGCTCAGCTGGTAATATCATTCTGTCCTAAACAAATTGAAATCTATTATGATCAGACTAATCCAGCTAGAATTTAAACTTAGGCATCAAGAAGATCCCATAACAGAGTCCAGCATCCTTAGATCAAGAGATTTTAATAGGTTTCTTTGCTGTAGGGCTCTCTGACCATGTTTGATCAACAGCTTTTCCAGTACCTTTTTGCTTATGAAGGCAAGAATGTTGTACATGTGGTTTGAGATGAAGAAAAGAAAATGCTCCAAACACAAAAGAACACTACATTTTAAAAGCTCTTTTCTCCCATTGAGCTTTCAGTGAAAAACACAGTCTTAAGTATGGAGAGGCACCAAAGATATAACAAAATATGTGCATTTTAAAATCTGCTTGACTCCTCTGTCAAATATTTATAATCCCTTGGCCTCATAATTAGGCTATGTTTGACTAATATTATCCTGAATGTACAAACATAACTGTTTTCTATGTAGTTATACTACAAGTGCATCTTCACAATGAACAGATCTCCTTGAGAAAGAAGTATAGACAAAAAAACTTTTTTGTTATTTCTAGTGAAAATGGACAGCTTCTAATTAAAGAGAACAGTCTATCCAATTCATCTCATAACCATCTCTAGAAATCCTCTGGAAAACTTCAAACAGGAACATGAATATTTTACTCTGTTCTAACAGGCTACCTGAGTACACCTGGCACCCTGTTTACCTACTGTTATTCTGACAATGCTTATATCAGCGGAGTTTGAAAGCACATTTGAAAGAGTCTCTCAATCAAGGAGATTCAGCTCAAGGAGAGATGAATTTACCTGTAGGGCTGGGCATGCCTTGGAAGACATTATTGCATCAAAACATCTTTTGGTCCCTTTCAGGAAATCAATTTCTTTTGCACTCAATAATATATTGCCTTTTTTTTTTTTTTTAATGGTATTTGGGCAAAGAAGAAAAATGACTGCCAAAACAAAGATCTTTGCTGCTGGATTGCATTGTCAGCGATGAATATACACAGCAGCTGCACAGATCTACTAGTGAGTTGGTATCTTCTACCACGTAGATAGCAGGGGAACCTTTCCTTTCAGGATGGTCCTCTGTAAATTGCTACAAAATCTTGCTCACTGATGCAATTCTAAGGCACCATTTTAAGGAATTAGGCTTTCAGCATTTTATTGGATTTATTTAGACTGAGTTGTCACATTTCCAGCATAATCTGCAATAGGCAATACTAACAGCCATAACAACAGTATTACATTTCCATGATGTTTCCCAACTAAAACATTCAGCCTGATTTACTGTCATCAACAAGATCATAGCAATCCTGTGACACGTATAATTAGCCACATTTTAAAGAGAAAAGACTGACCCAGAAGGGAGGGTAATTACTTGGGGCAGGTGGACTAAACGACATATTTGAACAGAAAGTATTTCTGAACTTCTTACAGGATTCGCTGAATCACACCAGGGATCTGAAACAGAGCTCGGAGTACCACCTAACACATGCTTCTCTTCCTATGCCATCCACACTTACAAGAACTTTAACCCCTCCCATCCCTGCTAATGAAGCAAGGGATAATGCAAAGTTTTCTCCATTCTCTGGAAGTTCCCTGCCTGCAGAGAACTGAGTCAACCCAGGAAGGCTGTGGATGTCCCAGCCCCAGCAGTGTACAAAGTGTTCAAACCCTGGCAGATTGGCTAAGGCCCTGAGCAACCTGGTCTAGCAGTTGGTGTCCCTGTCCATGGCAGGGGAGGTTAGGACTAGATGATCTTTAAGGTCCATTCCAACCCCTTAACCTCCTATGATTCTGTGAAAGCTTTTTACTTCTGTTAGCTACATCATCAGCTCCAGTAAGAACATATCAGCATAGAACTTGCTTTGAATTGTTTTTCTGCTTGGTGGAGCAGATGTTTTGGTTTCTAGCCAAATTTCCCACTGGATATAATATAACTTCTCTTCAACTATCCTAGCTTTGGATGTGATTCAGCCTCTTTCTCATTTAAATACAATAGTTCTAGTGCAAATACTAGCATGTATCAACAGAGGTAATTGAAAGAGGAAAAAGAATGAATATGCAGTGCTCTGAATGCCTAAGACTTTAAGTAGTCCACATATATTGAATGTCATTATCTGAAATAGCCTTGCCTGAATACACATCTTAGTCCTTCAGTGTCTCTGATGAACTTACATTGTTTGTTGAGTATTGGCCTTCACTTTGATCACTAATGTAAATGCCAGTGACTTCTACAACTTTTCCATGTAGTGATACCAATATCCACGGTGAGTCCATTTCTGCTATCAGTTTCCAAGGCATTTTTAACTTTTGCCTGCTGGACTACGAAGCTATTTATCTATACAGACTGGCATATTGAAATGGAAATACACTGCGGTTCATCTTTTTCTTCACACAGAATTACTAAGCATATGAATATACCCATACAGCAAGGAAGCTGTCAGTTTTACACGGTAATTAATCTCTTTTAATGATGTTTTGGAGTCCAGAGTCTTAGAAGAGCTATTCATTTTAACAGCTGGCATTTATTCTGCCTGTCTAATTCAAACTTTCAAAATCTGTTCTCTCAACACAGTTAGAGGACCCCCAGAAGCATTTAGACTGAGGTGAGAGTTTAGACTAACTCAGAAATGCCTGTTCTGTATTGACTCCTGCTCCTCACCAAGCATAAATCAGACATGATGCTGGTTGCACCAACTGGAAGTGGAGAGCTGACCTCTCCCAGCACTGCTTCGGATGGCGGCCAGCTCTGCTGCTCCAGATAAATGCCTGCCTTTTACATCCACCTCTTCCTCTCCAGCTGCCAAAAACATGGTGCTGCTCTAAGATGGCTTATGACACTGTTGAAGGTTAGAATGTTTTGGTTTTTTTCTTTCTTAGGGACTTCTTCTCCCATTCATCACCTAAGAGATGGGAAAGACAGGTACTTAAGAGACAAAAGATGTGGCCAGAATGGGGAGGAGGAGAAAAGGGATGCAGCTTGCTGCAGTCATGCTGAAGCTGGGGGAGTGAGTGTGGTGGCTAGGGGGAAGCTCAACACTTTTGGGAGGTGCAGAGATACCACCAGCCTTGGCTGGGGGTCAGGGTCTGGGCTCAGCCCTCTCTCTCTCGCTCTGGGGGATCAGAGGGCAGATAGCCGTGGTTTTGGTGCTGGACTGCTTGTGCCCGAAGGATTTGCTGCCACTGCGGAGTTTTGTCCTTCACTGCTTCTCCTTACCGTGGGTGAGCCTCTGCTAGCAAGAGTGGTCACTGAATTGGGACACTTTCAACACCTGACCTCACTGTGAGGGACCCTCACCATCTGCTTGTGTGCCTCAGGGGAAGCTCAGGACCCCAACCCCCTCCCCCTCTCTGGAGGGAGCACCTCCTGGCTGCAGCGGACATCCCCAGGACATCACACAGGAGATATGAGAGCCAGGGGAAAACCTGAAACAACACTCTCCCTCCACCTTCTCTCTCCTCCCAGGGCTGCCCAGCCTCTGCTGTTTTTTGCCGCTGCTGAGGGGTTTTTTGCTACACTTTAACTCAACACCCTGCATCCACCTGGATTCCTGCTGCTTCTGCCATGGCTTTGGGGGTTTTGCTACACTTTGTTTGCCACCTGGGGTGTGCTTGTCTCTGCTGTTACAGCCTGGTGCTCCTAGGTTCCTGCTACAGTCCAGCTCGCTACATGGAGCGGCACTGAGACCAGCCGCTCTCCCTAAGTTTTGCAAGTTTCGCCCTTTTCCCTCTTTCTCACCATCTGAGCCTCCAGTGCCGTGCGGAGAGGCAGCTGAGCTTGCGCCACATCGCCCCCTGCAGCCGCGGGGGAATCATTGCACCTGCCCTGCCAAGCCAGGAGCCACCAGCACCCCTGCCGGCTGTGACTGTAACTGCACCGAAGGGGAAAGCGCCTGACAGCTGAGATAAGGCTGTCACTGGGTTTCCAATTTTTTGTTTGTTGTTCCTGCCATTGTTGTTTGTTTGCCTTTATATATATATATATCTATATATATCTATATATAAAAGTAAAGAACTGTTATTCCTTTTCCTATATCTTTGCCTGAAAGCACGACAATTTCAAAGTTATAATAATTTGGAGGGAAGCAGTCATATTTTCCATCCCAGGAAGGTTCCCACCTTCCGTGGCAGACACCTGTCTTTTAAACCAAGACAGACACCTCCTAATGGCATCCAGTGCCGGGCCAGGCTATCAGAACAAGACCAAGCCCTATGGTTTTCAATTAGCATTTAAAAGAAAAACCTCTTTTCTCTCCTGAAAAAATAAATGCCGAATGTAAACTGCAGAACAGTGTGATGTGGATTAAGGATTCATTGGGAAGGGGTTTTGGCATTTTTTTTCACAAACTATTTAGCCTACTTGAATCCCTGTGAATGAAAGTGTTTGTGAGGTTCTTGCATGGTCCTTGTTTTCTCTGCTCAAATTTCTGAGGCATTATAACCATACTTAATTCTGAAGGAAGCACAAGATGACAGCACAATTATCCATGACAGTACTATTGAAAAGATAGGGAAAAAAATGAGAGGTTATCTCATTTTTATTAAACTCAGATTCTCTTGTCATACTGCAATAAATACGTGTGTAACACATGTTGTCAGTGTTACATGCTAACATAGCAGATAGCAAAAGGGTTGCATTTGAAGGAAAGCTCAATACAAAAATTTAATGTGCTATGACTCTTTAGCCTAGAAACAGAGTTCTAGAGAGAGTCTAATAAAAAGTAAATGAAATTATTAGTGGCACCAAGAATGTGAAAAGAAACAATTACTCACTGTTTCTCACAATCCAAGAAGGAATTTACCAAAAAAACTTATCAAACAGTAAATTTGAGAAGAATAAAAATATATGATTTATCACATAATGCCTAAGTAAATTTTGAATTGTGTTGCCTCAGTGCCCAGTACACAAAAGTACCAGGGCTCCAAAGATAATTAGACAAAGTAATGGAAGAAAAATCCATCAGAGTGTATCCGAGTCAGAGATTTGACCTTTGCCTTGGCCCTCTGGAACACAGAAAACTGTAGTGAGGTACATCCATTGCCCTGATTTTGGTTTTTGTTTGTTAAGATCTCTGCTGTGAAACGTTGTCACGCAGGTGATGGAGAGCTAAAGGGACTTTTGGTCTAACCCAATAACGTTGTTCAAGTGTTCATAGCAAAGCTGACATGGTATTTGAAAGTAGCTTCTACCCCTACTAATTAAAAGCATAGGTTTTTCAAAATGAGATTATTGCAAGCTCTGCTCCCCCCCAGAACCCAGCTCCATCCAAGCACTGAGTGAAATGACAAAAGAAATTGCAAATTCTTGTATGGCCTTTGATATCATAAAACAATTACTACTGATGAAGTGCACAATGAGGTGAAATAGTCTGAGTAACTGCATCTCACATAATCTATAATCCAGTCTTTCCCACTACAAGTGACAGAGGTCTTTGCAGTTGCTGAGACAGATCACCAAATCTGCCACTTTTAATTCCTTTTTAATTCCTCTGTGGACTCACTCAGCATCTTACAGGATGTAAAGAAGTGACCTTTTAATTTTGTAAGCTTTTTCTTCCAAACCTGGGAATTTCTTGTCTCCCTGAGTGCTAAAGTGGGCTCAGTCATAATCTGCAGTTTTTACAGCTGAAAAGTACCATTGAAGCTATTTCTAATGCTCAAAATAAAATGAAGATCTTGAAATCTAAGTACTCAGTTCTCAGCACTGGATGATCCTGTCTCCTACTAAAGCCATTTGAAAGCCTTTTCAAAGATAATTAAGACCATGAAGAAATAAATTCTGTATAGTTATGGTATTTTCTTTCTTCCATTGCACCAGAGATGTATGAGGCCTAAGAAGCCAAGTTCAGAAGATCAACGAAATAAAGAAGAAATATGCATCGTAAGTTAATTAATCTCTGTTATTGGTATGTCTAATGGATGAGAAATTTTGGAGTGATTATTTTTTTCAAAGAAAACAAAATGCTATTTGAAGGTGCTTGCATTCTCTCTAAAGCAACGGAAAACAAGAATAAATGCTCTTGGGAAAAAGTTTTGAATACTTGGTTAGTCAGTGAATTTAAGTAACATCATTCCAATTTAGCACCTGACCCAAGTGCATAATTTTTCTATGAGGAGAAATAGCATTAGCATAGAAGGTATTCTGGTTTTGGAGCTTTGGCACATAATTGTGCCTAAATTCATTCACGATGCCAGACAATTTCTAGTCCTTTTCACACTGATGTTGAGTTTTATGTTTGCTTGACAGCTTGCATTCCACTTGACCTAGGACAACATCAGTGATGAAAGAGATTAGTTTTGGTTTAATATATGTTATTTGTCTATCAACATATTATGGAAATATATAAAAGCAGTTAAAAAATGAATACACTGGCAAAGGTTTGGCTACACCAAGTAATGACTGAGTTTCCTGAATAAAGCATGTATGAAAGAAATTAGATACTTACTATGTAAAGCCACCTAGAAGATTAGGTGCAAAAGCTTATTCTATATTTGATAATCAAACATAATTCGAACCTCTGCACATGTTTGGGGTAAAAGCTAGATCATTGTTTTCATAAAGAGATGTTCCACTGTGGATGGAAACAAAAACCCCAGTGTAGTGGTTTGATACTAACCGGGCAGAAACACCAATTAAAGTGTAGTGGTTTTGAGTTCACCAATCCAATTTAAGTGCAGTAATTTAAATCTGGGCCTATTATTTAGGACATTTCTCTCTGTGAAATAAGGATTAGGAGAAGCAAAGCAGGCTCAAACTTTAAAAAATATAAAGAAAGTTTTATTAACAGAACTAAAAGAAAAAAAGGAGAAAAAAAACCCCACAAATAAAAATTAGATTAAACCTTCAGAAAACCTCTCCTCCCCCCTCCCCTCCAAACTTCTCTTTCAGATGTTTCCCCACTGACAATGCAAAGACACAAAATCTGATGTTTCTCAGTCAGTTTGCCACCTCTAGAATAACCTTTCTTCAGTTCACTTAGAAAGCGGAGTCTCTCTTAGCCATACCATGGAGATTCTCAACAAGAAAACAGTTCTCTCGTGGCTTCACCATCACAGTGAATCAGCCGCCCAGGGTTAACAGCATCTGACCCCTGTGAAAGTCCTTCCCACACCTTGCAGCCTTCCCACAGCTGCTTTCGTGGGCCA
>VZTF01009432.1:46857-77644 GCA_013397755.1 Cnemophilus loriae
CGGCCCGGGCAGCGGCCGTAGCCGGAGAAGGGAAAGGAGGAGGAGGGTGAGGGAGAGGGCCGTTCTTCCCACGCTGTGCCGGCTGGCTGCATCAGGATCTTAGAAGTTGCAACGAACCAGGGGGGCCTCCCCCACTTGGCCAGGCCGAGCGACGGGGGCTGCTGGAGGTGGCCAGAGGTGGGGGCCCAACCCAGCCCGTGCCCAGAGCGGCAGGGGCTGGGCTGGGCTCACCGGCCAGAGGCTGGGGAGTGCTCGGCCGAGTGGATGGTAAAAGGGGGCCAGGCCCCAGCCCTCGGGGGGAGTAGGTGGGGCCAGCCGGCCAGGCCCTGGCCCTCGGGGAGGAGCAGGGGAGGGGGGCTCAGCCCAGCAGATGGCAAAAGGGGGCCAGGCCTGGCCCTCGGGGAGCCGGAGGAGAGGGGAGAGGGCCAGCAAGGCCAGCCCTGACGCCTAGCCTGGCAAAAAACCCCCTCTTCCCACTCCTGTTACCTGTTGAAATACCAGAAGCCAAAGAGGACGTTCCCAGTGTCCAGCTCCCTAAATACTGTATCTCGCAGAGGGCGTACCTTAACTGTCATTGGCCCACGACACCTTGTCACGTCCAAAGGACCTGGCAGGGTGAAATTCACCTAGAAACCTGTCAACCCATGACAGTTGACCTTGACTAGACACCAGGTGCTACTGTATCACTCCTCTCCTAAGATGGACATGGGGAGAGAACATATAAGGAAAGGATCATGTTTTGAGGTAAGGGCAGGGAGAGATCATTCACCAATTACTGTCAGAGGTAAAACATACTTGACTTAGGAAAATTAATTTAATTTCTTCAGGAAAAGAGAGTAGGCTAATGTGAAGTAAAACCAAATCTTGAAACACCTTTCTCCGACCCCTCCCTCCTTCCTGGGCTTAACTTTATTCCTGATTCTTTACCTATTCCTCCACAGGGCACAGGAGGACAGAGAATGGGGGTTAGAGTCAGTTTCTAAAACATTGTCTCTGATGCTTCTTCCTCCTCATGGAGAGGACTTCTCATACACTGCTGATGGGCCTGGCCTTGGTAGGTGGGTCCATCTTGGAGCTGGTTGGGAGTGGCTCTGTCAGACATGAGAGAAGCTTCTAGAGGGTTCTCAGAGAAGCCACCTCTCTAGCCCTTCCCACTACCAAAACCTCACCATGCAAATCAAACAGAACCTTCCACAGGAAGGATAATCAAAGCCAACAAAGTTTTCAGCCACACATGTGAATTAGAATTTTGTAACAAGCACTGGGCTTCTTTTGCTGAGTGACTGAAACAAAAAATTAGGATAATGCTTAGGTCTGGGTCAGACACAAGGAATTGGTGTGTTTCCCGCATGGCAAAATGTCTGTTGGAGACTGGGATTTCTTGAGGGGAGTGGGGTGGATAGAGAGAAAATAAAAGATAAGCTGAGCTTTTCATCTAATTAAAACAAAACTTTTATGTTTACCATTTACTTAATGCTGGATAAAAATGTGAAACACCATTTCAAAGCAAAAATTCTCATTTGGATTTTTTCAATATCTCTTCAGGTTTTGACAATCACTTGTTTTGAATTAGACTTAAACTTCTAAACACTTCTCAACTAATAACACTTGTTGATTTTCTTCTACATTTGTTATTGCCCACAAGTACTAGGTTTTGAAGTTAAGAAAAAGAAGGAAGTGGTTCAGAAGGAGAGAAAAGAATTAACTGCCTAGTGATGGATCAATTAATGATTTTAAGTATTAAAGACAACACTTTTCAATCATAAGTATCTGGGCACCTGCGTGTTGCTTTCTCTTTTGGGGTGGGATGCCGCACCTTATAAGAGTCCTATCTGGTTCCTGTAGCTGGTATGCTCAAATTGGAAGCTAGTTGTTCTGTAAGTTGTTGAAGATGCAATCTAAACGTCACTAATGTCTTTTGAGGAGCCATTTCATATTCTTCCTTCTTCTCATGAGAAGACATGATCTTGTTTCTGTTTCAGGACTAAGTGTTGCATCAGGAAAAAGCAGCCTGACTGTCACTGTATCAAACATAATTCTTGCACCTGGTAGCAAGGAGGACTCTGCTCTTGCTGAAGTGGAAAATTTCTATACATCATCACATAGGCAAATTTTCCTAAATGGGATAAAGACTACAATAGAAGCAACGTCACAGCTGTATTCCCTGACTGGTGCAATAAATTAGTTAATGGTGCAAAATCAAGGAAGAATTTCTGCAAATGCACTGTGGTAAGTTACACATTCTTCCATGTCTCTAAGACCATGAATGTTATCCCCGAGGAACAATGCAACCAGATGCCATGTCTGAGCAGAACTATATGTAAAAGACCAGACGTAACATGGAAAAATAAAGTTCCCCATAAAGGTAACTACTCAAAAAACCCTAGTTAAATTGCCTCCAGTGATGATTTTTTTTTCACCAGGCACCTGAATATTCCAAATATTCACTTAAATCAAGACAAATGGAATTCCCAATTTTTCAGCTTGTCACATATATCTGTGACTTCATGTAAAGTAGAATCAAAAAGCAATCCAGCATTTTAAAGACCATGTATCTAGGCTTCTATGGCCTGAATAATAAAAAGCAGGCTAAAACAGAGACACATGAAAGTCTCAAAGGAAAACCAGGTGCTTCCCGTAAGACTTACAAACACACACAAAACTGACAAGTTGCAAAATCATCTGCATATTTATAAAAGGTACCTTTCTATATATTCCCTATATTCTCACCAAGCATGCATATCATGGTGATGTACTGCTTGCCCTGTCTAGATACTAACAATGTATTTTGCACTTAGCTTCAAAGATCATGTTCATCTGCTACTAAAACTGCATAAAACCAATTTCAGAATGCATTCCTCTATGCAAATTCCAGCTTGCCTCAGGTGCCACTTGCTAAATTAGACAACCAGTTTTTTTTCAAAAGAGCACAAAAAGGATTTTAGAAAGCACAGAAGCTATTCCACTCCCCAGATATCCTATACTGCAATACTATGGAACAATTGCTTAGCAGAGATAAATTACAGTGAAATATGTCTTTTTGGAAGACAAAATGCCTTCATGTTTCAAGCAAGTTTTTCCAGAAGCTAACAAGTCTTTCTGGTTTGTAAGTTGAAGCCATAGCCGTTAATGTAATTCAAGTAACAGGCCATAAAAAAGAAGCAAGAAAAGGAAGGAAACTGTCTTTAGTAAGTAGTTTTAGACTAGTGGTATTCCAATTTGCCTGTGCTGCTGGATTATGACACATAATATCAAGAGCACTATCAAGCAGCAAGGAGAAATACAATGTGTTTGCCTCACAAACTGAAATGGATTTTTTGCTTCTGACAATAATGGAGAGATCAGCTTATCTTTCAAAACAGAATTAGAAATGGCACCATTATTTATATGACCTGAAATTTACCTTTTTACCTCTCTCAAGGAGACAGAGACAAATGCTCTTCATTTATATGTTTGAGTAATGTGTTTTAAAACAACATCAGAATTATGCATATTACATAAGCAGGATTTCATCAGAAGTCTACTTAGTGTTCATTGCTATGTAGTGGTCTTAGCTAGATTGACACATACAAAAATTGTATCTTGCAGAAGGCTGCAAAGACAGGCAATATTAAATTGTTGAGAAGTTTTGACAAATGAAGCTGGGAAGAATCCTGTTAATTCAACTCTCTCTGGATAATTGCAGAGTCCTCATCATGGTGTCTTCTCACCATCATGTTCCTATACTAAAGGCATTGTCAGATAACAACATTCTGTGCCAGCTACTCTGCCACTTGATTTTGGGGACAACTGGGACAGAAAGAAATGAAGGCTTTAACTCAATAATCAGGGAATTTTTCACTTCCTGATCAAGAAATCATTATCAAGAAAAATTAAGACTGAAAGGTAGCTCTACATGTTGGCATGGGCAATGTACAGAACTCAAAGGAAAAGCTTTTAACTACTGATAAGCAACATATCTTAAAGAAATCAAAATATAGAAAGCTAAAACCTCCATCTCTGAAATATAGTCCATATATTTAAAAGGCTACATGTAATATTATATTACATTATATTATAGTGACTATATTCTATTCTATTGTGTTGCATTGCAGAGAAGAATGTAGTACCGAAACAAAGACCTGTCAAAACACAGGTTTTGATTTGACTATGAGGTGGCAGCACTGCTTATCACATAGCCAGATCACATTAGGCTTTCACTGTATGTACTAGCTGTTGAAGATGCAAATATCCTGTATATTTTCGTGCTAAAACATGCATGTTACCACTAGAGTAATATATTCCTAGGACAAACACACAAAAAAGGAACCTTTTATTTGTCTACAATGGGTAGCTGAGAGAGTATATTTGATTGAATGAATTGTGCTTTGGTCCACAAAACAAGAAGTTACACTGAAAACTTTGCATTAACATTGCAAAATCTTTTCCCAGTGAGAAAAAATATGAGGACATGGCAGAAATAACCTGTGAAAGTGTTAATCACAGGATCATACAATCAGAATAGTTTGGGTTGAAAAGGGACCTTTAAAGGTCACCTAGCCCAACTCCACAGCAATAAGCAGGGACATCTACAACTAGATCAGGTTGCTCAGAGCCCTGTTCAACCTGACCTTGAATGTTTCCAGGAATGAGGTTTCTACCACCTCAGTGGACATAATGTTTCAGTGTTTTGCCACCATTACTGGAAAATATTTCTTCCTTATATCAAGTCTGTAATGGGGAAGAATAATTTTCTCATTTGCTAGTTTTATTAGAAAAAAAATATTATTTCAAAAAAAGAAAGGTTGGAATGTAAAGAAAAATTATGTCTATGGGGCTGCTTATAATTTTCCATCCAAAGACTTGCCAAGCAATGATTTCACATGAGAAAACTCAGTCTTCCAAAATGGTTTAACAACGTTCTATCCCACAGGAAAGACTTGATGAACTACTTGTGCTGATGATGTCTCTGACAGGGATGTATCTTTATTTGGGAGACGACATCCCCATATTTCTTTTCTTGAAACTGAGAAAAAGGGCAGTAGTGAGTAACAAGCAGTACCTTCCCACAGAAAAAAACCAAAACAACAATAATATGAAGATCAGATTAACATGAGAAGAAGACTAGTCATATTTAAGAGACTTGCACAGGATTTTGAAGCAGTTAAGTCTGAAATCCAAGATATGGCTGCAACTTACACAGCCATCCTTGAACTAGCTTTACTGCAGTTGGCTTTGGTATGGATAGACTTAGTCATATAAAGGTCTGGCTAGACACGTAGTTCCTCACACTCTCAGTGAGCTTGATCCTTGTTCCTGGAGGCATGCCCACTTGAGTATTTTTTTGTATCTTCAAGGTAACTGACACAGAAACTACATTTCACACCTGTGACTACAGGGTAGACATGTAGTTTCAACATCTTTGTGCCAACATGGCTAGCTATTCTATGTCTCTTTAGTCGCTAGGTTCCCCATGTAGTAGAAGGACAAACATATGAGAATTATTTTGGCATGTATGTATGCCTATAAGTAGATATTGCAATAGCTACCTTTGTATATAATTTAAAAAGCAACTTACGTATACATCCTACAAAGATTTATGCAAAATACACTCTGCAGCTTTCTTTTCTGGGTGCAGGATGCCTGCACAGTAGGACAGAGTGTTGTCAGTTGGGTTCAGGACTTCAGCTGATGCAAGAGGGTAGTGATGAGAAAGCTGAAGCTCTTATGTTAAATATACACAAATGGGCCTGTTTAATACAAATACTCCCCAGCTACACACTGAACAGAGGTTGTAAAAGCCAAGAACAGAACAGAGGTTATAAAACCCAAGTACCCTTGACCCTGAAAAAAGTCCAGGCTGAGTTTCACCCACCAGCAAATTATATGTGTGAGCACATTATAGCCATAATCTCAATCTTTCTAATTCTTAAATCTTTTTTCCAGCGTGTGACATGTGAAAGACCATGCACCGGCACCAGAGAAAGCATATGTTCAAGTAAACATTTCAGTAGTCTGCAAACAGCTATGTATTATCCATGGATAACGTTCCTTTCTCCACACTCCTCACATGGCTGGTAAGGAGATTTGCTCTGGAGTGGGTAATGGACAGAACAGGTTGTGCAGTATTTGGCAAAGCAGAAGCGCCATTCTAGTGTTTTGCTTTCTAAGGTGCATAATTCACAATATTATTTCTGATTTTTTTTAATTAGTTAATTATTTATAATCTGCCTCTACACTGTCTGAATGAGAAACAGCCTACAAATTTTTTTTGCATGGTTAGAGTTGCTTATTCAATGTAATCAACTGGTCCCATGGTACTGTTTTCTTCCCTAAGGAGATGAACTTAGCTATCTCTTACAGGACAATAAATAACAAATATAAATAACACCAAAGATAAGCAACTTGCAGAAAACCAAATTCACATCCTCAATCTTCAGTCTTCAAGTTAGTATGAAGCATTCATTTCCTGGTCCTCCAGCTCAAATAAATATACGGCCCTAATCTTTCTAAGACCTTGAGAGTGAAGGCCTTCAAATGTAACCTCTTCCTCAAAGTTAGAGATTCATGGGTCTAATCTCTTGGCTGAGCTGGTGCTCTCAAGTCCTCCTAAAAAAGCCCCAGTGTTTCTGCATTCACCTGGTCCTGTAAGGACTGCAGCCTTCCAGCTCAACTGTTGCTCAGCCATCACCCACCAGAGTATGGAGAGCAGTCATTCTGCCCACTGATCTTTCTGGAGTCTTGATAGTTATATATGGAACTGCACATACTCATGAAAATCTGAAGAGTCATATGTTATTTCAGTATTTGTGCTTAGTTTCTGCATGACTGCAGTAAGAGCTGTGATTGGTATTTGTCAAAGACTGTTTTCCTGACACACATTTAACTCAATATAAATAACATGACCTCTTAACAAAAGAACTGAATTTTTCTAAACAATTGTTATTAAGGGGCCTCTTAACAAAAGGTAGATAATTATGTGTCTGAAATTAATACATGCTTCTAGATGAACTTTTCTACGTGTTTAGTTGAGGTATAATACTTACTTCTTATTTACCACTTTGCTAGAGCTGTAGGAATTTAAATAATTTTAATGGTTTTGACCATCAAAACAAAGCACTGTATTATTTATATTTAGGAATACTTACATTTCAGTGAATTTCACTGATACATATACAAAGAAAATGCCAGAAAATTTGTTCACATTTATTTTGCTACCTAATAATTCAGCAACTGTCTTTGAAGCAATGTGGGTTCAGATACTACTTCATAGGCCTGTGGCACACAGGTGAGGAAGTGTAAAAGTGTAAACACTCTGCAGAACTTAGAGATGTTTTTCCAAACTGCTGAGACTGCTAAATGTGTGTGGACCTCTACACTAGGCTCAGACTCATTTGAAATTATTCCCAAATGCCCATGAAACCATCCTATAGGCTTGGGATTGCTACAGTTCAAAAATGTTTCAGCAGCCTCCCTTTTCAATAGCATCCTTAATAGGACAGCTTGTGCAGCATTTTTCTTAGGTCTGTTTTCTTCATGTCCAATGCAGCCTGTCCTTACAGACAGAAGAATACAGCCCGAAGAAAGTCAGAAGGGTAGAATCTCACAAATATGCATTTCCTATTAAGCAAGTCTAATAATCCAGGATTTTTCTTTCAGGCACTGCTCAAAAACTGATAGATAAGGCTTACCAGCAGAACTAAGTGGTACTAGGCATTATAAGAAAGGAATGATTTTCCCTCAGAATGTTGCAATGGCTTTTTTCAAATCTAATGACTGTTTCTGTTAAGATTGTTTCTGGTTACCACACAATTTTTTTTTATTTAAATAAACTGGAAATGTTTAGGAAACAACAGATTGCATATAAAAATGGACGTAAAAAATGCAATAAAATGTTGTCCTTACCATCTGTTTTCTTCGATTCATCCCCCACACTAAACTTATCTTTTCTCTCCAATTTGTTGTCTTCCTTTAATTCACCTAGAAAGAAGCAATAAAAAGCAATAAGAAACACTAAAAACATTTTAATGCAGAGTGCATTTTAATGCTTGTAACTCAATGAAATTGCAACACCCAAAGGAGATGCTGCTCCTTAGGAGGAAAGGTCCGAATTCAAAAAGAACTGAAGTAACACATTTTCATAGAACAAAGCACCAAAAAAAAATTATCCAACTCCTACATATAAGCAAGTTTTAAAATCTACTTATAAATTTCTTCTAATTATCAAAACCTTTTAAAGTTCATATGCAAACTCATAATTCCTCTGATTGTATGTAGGTTATTAAAAAACTGATGTCTCAGTTTGGAGACAAATTCTAGGAGGAAAACGCTCTAAAATGAGTGTTTTTCTCTAAAGAGAGCAATAACTCCTCTTTCTTTTGCCAATGAAGAAACAGATATCAAGGGATGAAAGTGAAACAAACCTGGTTATTAACAAAAAAATAAAAATAATAAGGGTGTCCGCAAGACACAGAAAAAAAAAGAAAAGAAAAAAAGAAGCAAAAAAAAGGAAAAATTTGAACCTCACACTCCACCCTCTCCTTGCCGCATGGCTGAGAGGCAAAGATGGCGATTGCCCTTCTTTGTCTATGGGGATGGGAGGAGAAGAGTTCACAGCAGCTGGGAAACCTGTTGGGTTTCTGGCGTGGGTCTTCTCCTTGCAGCATCCCAGGTTGGTGGATTTTAATGTCCTTTCTCGTGTCAGTTCAGCTCCTCCGAGGTCTCGGGTTCAGGGTGGTCCCGCCCGTTCCCCGGACCGGCCGAAAAAGAAAAAAAAAAGCAAGCCGAAATAGTTCAAAGAAAAAAAAAACAAACCGCCAAGAGGATTCCCGGTACAGCCTCCAAGCTAGGGGAACGAAAGGGGGAAAAAACTTTTTGCTTCACTCTAGCAAAAAAACCCCAATCCAACAAAACCAACAATGTAGCATCCTGGTCCATGCTGTCTGGAGCACACGGAGAGAGAGCGCTTGAACCGAGCCCGCGCAGGAGCCCAGGGCTCCCCGCCCCACCCCCAGGTCCATCTTAAAGCTACAGAACTCATTTTCTGGGCATAAAGCAGACAATTAGGCAATAAAGCATCATCATAAAATTACTCCAAAACACTTGATCATAAGCTTCATTTCAGAATCAGGAGTCTGAAGCATTTATGCTTTCTAAAGAAATGAGATCCTGCGAGGGTTCATCATAAGTGTCTGCTTTAAAGAACCATCTTAGATACCCTGAACAGGCCTACGTAATTTTGCCTTACTTTCTCTTACCAGATTCCTTTATCCACAGATTAATTTGTGTTGATATCAGGGAACAATCATCCTAGCATTGATCATTACCTTTATAGAGTCCATGTGGCAAACCAAAAACCAAGGCCTTTGGCAGAGCAATGGTTCATGCAGAATGAAAATAGCAACTTAAGATGGGGTGTATTTTATGAAGCCAGGAATGTCAACCAAGAGTCACTCTTTTTTTGGTCCTCTATTAGCCACACAGCAAAGCACATCAGACCTTACCGGAGCATCCCTGCATTAAATGAGAATGCTGAATGCTAGATCAAATAAAAACTTAAAGAAAAAGCTGTAGCAGAACAGAGCTGTTTCAGCTGCAGTGTCCAAACAGCAAGAAAGGTCTTCTTTCTTTTGTGATGCACACCTCAACACAAAAAGCTGTAAAAGTCTCACTTCAGAATTTTGTAAATATGAGGCTGTATTACAGTGACGCTTATTCCACTTGTATTACTATTTTTGGTACTATAACTACTTCTCAGCCTTTGGATCAAGATTAAAGCTATTAAGTGTGTTAAAGAGGATATGATCTGCCTTCAAAATACTCATGGGCAGTGGATATTTATTTTTGAAACAGCTCAAAAAAAGAAAAATTGTAGAGAAATGAGGTCTCCCTCTTCCACAATGTGCCTTAACCCCTAGAATATTTATTATTCTTGGACAGTAGTGGATCAATCTCTCTCTCCAATTAAGCTTCATCATAGTATAAAAGAGGAATGGTTTTAAAATCCTAAAATATTTAACAAGAAGAAACAAAAGCATGTTCTGTTCAGTTTTTATTCAAAACGTTTCATGTTTATCTTCCTAAGCTCACTGTGTGGGTGAAAAAAAAATGAATGCAAGATGATAAAGAACAAGCAGCACCCTCCTCAGCTGATCACACTGCCACTGACTTACGGTCTTTGTACAGAGAGGTTATGAGTAGATCCAACAGGGTTTAGGTGTCTATTTGATGAAGGTGGTCTTAAAAAAAAAAAATGGGCACAGTCTTCAGGAACTGAAACAAATATGTACATAGCAAAGCACAAAAGTATTCTTGCATTTCCTCCACCATCATACAGCTGATGGTAATGATGAGCTAACAAAGCTTTTTTGACCATTGCATAAACAAGTTGTTTGACCCTAAGTGTGTGCAAGAAAAAATGCTGAACATCTACACATGCACTATTTCAGAGTTTGATCTCTCAGAGAAAGCACAGGGCAGTGTATGACAGAAACACTTTAAACTCACCTGATAACACAATTTCTGAACTTTCAGTGAATATTATGAAAAGGGGACTTTTGAGTAATGTAATATCTACCCTGTCAGACTGCCAGCAGCAGAGCAGAATAATGATCGTAATGATCTTTTTGAAAGGGATTACAGAGGCAGGGAAATAATAAGACAAATACATTAGATGAGATATTAACATATAGGCATAAAGGAAGCTGTGGTAAATCTAGAGATATGAATGTTAAGATTTCATCAGTCCCCAGAGACTCTGCAGTGATTGTACTTCATAAAGGCCTTATCCCACAAGTAAAGGAGCAGAATTTCTATTCTTGAGGAAGACACTAATTTTCAGAAATCATTATAATTCCTTTCAGAGCACTTTTGACACCTGCAGCAGAGACACATTGCTGAAAAAGGTACTAGCAAAATCACTAGAGCACACTTGATCCCCATATTGTTAGAAGCATGCAAAATATTGCAGAAGAAAAGTCTGGTGCAGTCTAACTCGCATTTCATATGTCCCTGAACTTTCTGTCTTCCTGAGGGGCCCATTCCTGTTCACACATGTAACACTGTCTGAAGAAAAATCCCATACATTAGAGAGAATGACATCTTTGATTCCCACAGTCCTTCAAATCTAAAAAACCCCTAATTATGAAGGAATTACTGGGAAAGGCCAGCAATGCTGAGAATGATATCAGGAATGTTTTAAACAGAATTTCTGCATCTCCTGCCATCTAAACTCACAGCTTGAGAGTGGACTTTCAAAGCCTAAATGCTCACTCAGTCTTTTTCTAAGACGAGGCTTTTAAGCGGTTTTTTCGCTACTTTTGGACTGCATGATACTAGGCAAGTTTGTGACAAGTCACATGTGACTGTACTGTCATTTTTTTATATTGGCTCCAGGGAGCAGGAGCTGTGCAGGGAAGGACAGTGAAATGGCCAAGAGACAAGTGATCTCTTCTGTTGGGTTTAATAAGTTTTTTTAATGTTTAATGGCATTTTCAAACATTTTTTCCACCTTTTTTGGGGTGCAGAATGGGATTCTTATTTTAACTCAGTTCCACAGCAAGTTAAAAAAACTGGAATAAAATTTCTGTCAAAAACCAGTCTAAAAAGAAAGGCTAGTGACTGTCTCTATAAAAAAATAAACTGAGCAAAGGAAGGATAGATGAAATAAATCCTAAAAAAAGAGAGGAGAAAAATTCTCTGTTCTAAAACATATTTTGATCTGAGGCTCAAATCAAAGATGTCTTTAATTGGCTTTAAAATGAGTTTATACACCAACTTTGGCTTCTCCTCTGTCAGTTACTCAAGCAATGAAGATGTTCATTGAACCAGGAATATTTGTTTCACCTTTCCATGCTGTGTATCGTAAGAGGCTACTTTGGTTCCATGAGAAAACTAATTTTTCCTTTTTTCCAAGCAGAGATGGTGAACCCCATCTACAGAAGAACACTACTTGGAATTTAATTTAGTTTCTAATTCTCACATGTGGGTGACTATGCCTATGTTCAGGAAGAGACTCTGGACCGAGGAATGCTTCTTCAGGACATCAGGTTCCCCCATCTCTAAGATGAAATACTGGTTTTAGGGCTGGATTTATGTTTCAGTAGAAGAAGAGAACTCACCATTCTGGACATGCTGTTTCTCTTCTCCCACAATATGATGAGGATCCATTTTCTTATCTGTCCTGGGTGAATTTTTCCCTTGATAGGCTTCATGTTTGCTCATACCACTTTGCCAAGTGCCATTCACAGGATTCTTACTGGAATTTGCACTTTTGCTTTCCCCAAGATTTGGTTCTTTGGTCTTTTCTGTCTTTGCTTTTGTGACATCTTCACCTGGCTTCCCATCCTGGTCATCTCTTTCCTTTTCATCTGTTCCCTGATAAGCACTTTCCTCTGCTTCTTTCTTAGCTTTTTCTTCTGCATCCTCAGCAAAGAGAGAAGCCAAACAAGGAAAGAAATCACAACTATCAGTCAACTTGACAAGAACAACTCATGTATCTAAATCTACTCCAGCTTTTCACATGCAAACAAATTTGCTTAGATAAATATAGTGACCGATTTGACAACAGAAAAAGAACATAGGAGGACATTTAACAAAATATTTGGAAAATAATCCCCCTGGTTGTCCTAAATGTATATTATGCGCATGTCCTTTTTTTACCATATAAAGTTCACCTTTGAAAAAGTGGTTCCTCAAAATTCTTAAAAGGCAAAAAGAGATAGTAGTTACTGAAGGCTGTAGGGATGTCTCACAAATGTCACAGAATATTCTGAGTTGGAAGGGATCCATAAAGTGCAACTCTTAAGTGAATGGGCCATACAGAGGTCAAGCCCATGCTCTAACCAACTGAGCTAATCTCAGGGTCTCATGGCATACACAAGGATTCCTCTCATTTGGGGATCTGAAAAACAAAAAGTTTTATTATGCACCTGAACCACAAGGAAGAACTTTATCTCAGGAGAACTAGGCTCGCTACAGCACCACTGGATAAGTGTCTCTTGTCAAAAGTAGTGTCAGAAAATACTTTATCTAAATAGTGCTTTGTAAATTAGAGTGTTTGTTTAGTCAGTTCTTTTGTTTGTAGCTCTTTAATGATGATCATTTAGGCAAAAAAAAGTCAGTAATAAACTCACTTACTTTTCCCACACAGTATGAGAAATTTTTTATAAATATCATACTCAGGATAAAAACAGCTCACTGAGGCTTCTAGGGACAATGCTATTACCAAAGGGACTACAGTATTTCACAAATAATTTAATAATAGTATTAGCTACAAAAATAGCAATAATAGGTTCCTTCCTTTCTGATCCCAAATTTCTATTTGCTGTCAACAAACAGTGAATGCTTCTGTATTCTCTTAATAATAATTGTTTTTATTCCAATGCATCTTGACTGCAAGACACCAGTTTGACAAGGGTCAGCAATTTAAGCCCCTGCTGTGTGGTAGGCCTTGCTACAAGACAGGCAAGGGGGGTGGTGCAGAAACTTGCTGCCATTCAAGAGAAAATAGCAGCTGAGCAAAGATACTGATGCAAGTGCTCTGGAGTCCAAAAACAGTTCCTTAGTCCTTAGCTCATACAAAGGTATGCTGGATCATATGTTTGTAGAACTCTTTCAGGATTAAAAAAATATGCATGCTTATACTGCTAAATGTACCTAGAAACACAGAAACTATGTAAAAGTCCCCCACAGGTCTGTTTTGCACATAGGATTTTTATATAGTTAATGCTTAGTCAAGAAAATATATATGGTACATGTCGAAATTAAATTTTTAAAACTAGTTACCTGTATTGTAACTTCATTCATTCAATACTCCTATACTGCAAGGCACTGAACATGTTAAATGCTTTACTTGTTTGGTTAGCTTTAATTTGGTCCATAAGGAACTGTTAGATATTAAATAAGCAAACAAACAAAAACAGACAAACAAAAAACCCACAACAAAACAAAAACAAACAAAAAAACCCCAAAACACACACACACACAAAAAAAACACACAAAAAGAAAAAGGCACAAAAAAAAAGTCTCTGGGAAATAAACAGATTTTGAATTATGGTTTTATTTTCATTTACATGGAATGCCTAGAAAGTGTTTTTCCTTAATGACAAGTTTTAATCATAAAGGAAAACTTGTTTCGAATAATACATGATTTCCTGAACCTTTAGAAAGGTCTTTCAGTTGGAGAGGAAAAATCTGCTCTGGCACTTCGGAGAACTATGCCAAACCCCTAAAGTCCCAGCCACATAATACATTAAAATAAAACTCCTTTCATTTATATGAAATAAAACAACTCCATTAAATAAGGGATTGAGCAACAACCATTCAGGTCAGAGTATAGAAACTGTATCAGAATTTCATGAAGAAAAGAAAAAACAGTGAAATATTCCTCCTTTTTTTGTTCCAAATCTGGTCTAAATCACCTAAGAGCTCTAGGATACCTTGGGCTATCATATATCCCCTTGAGCTAAGGGACAATTATATCTAAATAATTCTCAAAAGATGGCTGTCAGTATTTCCAAAAGAACTTCAATAATAGAGATTTTCTAATGTCTAACTTATTAGACATTATAATAATGTCTATAATTACCTGCCAATTTTTTCTCCTCTTAATGGTCCAGGGTATTTGAATAAAAAATAGTTTCCTTATTTTGCAGCTGCAGTAGTCTTCAAAGAACTGCTTTCAGCTATACTCTTTCTCAGATATAAACGAGTAATCATAGTTTTCATTGCTGTACCCTGCATTGTCTACAACTGGTTCATATGTTTTTTCAACTGCAGTGGCCAAAGCTGGACACAGAACAGCATTGAGGGCCTTGTTACTGCTGAAAAGATGAGAAGAATGCCAGATGGGTCTTAGAAGCAAAGACTTTTGAGGGGTTTTTTAGTGTGGGGGGAGGGCCTGTTGCTTTGTTTTACTTTGCTTTGCTTTGCTTTGCTTTGCTTTGCTTTGCTTTGCTTTGCTTTGCTTTGCTTTGCTTTGCTTTGTTTGCTTTGCTTTGCTTTGTTGGGGTTTTCTTCAGTGATGGTGGGATGTTGGTTGGGACTTTTTTTCAGTTTCATGACAGTATTGAACCCTGGTCAACCTTCAACCAACACAGTCCTCATATTCTTCTGAAATGTTTGCAGTCCTTCCCAGACTGATGACATTACACACATTTTCAGCTTAGTTCCTAATTACTTTTCCAAGTTATCACCAGAAATATGAAACCAGCTGTGAATACAGAATATCCTGTCCTTCTCCCTTGAACTATCCCCCAACTACCATCCATCTCTAAAACTACCACCCCCACTCAACCTGAACAATGAACAACTGATAAACTTACATTTACAAATACCGTTTCAACTATTTTTGCACCCACTGAGTTTGATTTGTGACTCCCTTTAAATTTTTTCTCATCCTATTGTTCACATCCTCTTTGTTAAGGCACAGATGAGTCACAATGTCCTTATCTTTCTGAATTCAAAGTAGGTTTTTGAACTCAATAAGTGGATTCTTTCAAACTAACAGTGCTTACTTTGAGAATGGTTAGACTGAAGATGAGCTTGAAGAAGAAGAGGTCAACAGAATTTTATTCTTTCACTAAGAAGCCTGGCTGTTACCTTTGGTGGCTTGTGTTTTCCATTTCTCCCTGTTCTGCTGCACCATCTCAGTCCAGGTGGCTTTAAAACATTTGAAGTCCACAGTGAGTATGGAGCAGCTGAGTGAGGCACTTCCTTCAGACCCGGTGCTCTTGACACTTGATCTTTTAACTTCGGAGGGACTAATGCTATTCAAACTGGGACACAATATCACAAAACACAGAAGAAATCAGCATCCCATAGACTCAAATACAGCTAAGAAAAAACAATGGTTGAAAGTCAGATAGCAGAGCTACCCTGAAAAACTAAGCTTGAATCCCTTATCCTTCCCGTCTCTCCCACCCCAGGCCAACCAATGTTAAAGCAAAGAGTATAACCTGAGCCAGTATTAGAAATAAAGGGCTGCTTTTACCTGTCTATTTTTTGGCATTCACAGTCACTAAGAAATAGAATCACTCAAAGTGCTGTCACTACTTTTTTTGTGTATCTCAACTCCCTAAATATTACTGGAGAGTCAGACAATTCTAGAAATCAAATAGGTCGAAGGAGGAGTCTCCTAAAATTCACCAGTGGGAGGTATTAGGCACAGGTCAATCTCTGTCAAGGGCTTGGTAACCTCAGCTGAGGCTCAGGCACTCACTTCTGATAAAGATCCTACAGTTGATTTCCAATGCTTTATTGTGAACATTTTAATAAAGGCAGCAAGGTTACTGACATAGAAAGATATTAGTGTTTGGTCTTTGTTTGCCCAAGAGCAAAGAAGTCACCTGGGAGAGCGAATCCTGGCTTGGCAACCCTATTCTAGGGAGCACTAGCCATGTGACGTTTGAATCCCAAGATATGCCTTGTCAATTAAACTACTAAAAGAGCAGTATCTCTAAAACAGCAGTGCAGGTTGAATGTGCCAAGACTTCCTATACCTAAACTCCAGGTGAATTGTGGTGGTTCTTCACACGTTTGCATAACCCTAAATACTGTCACAAAAGTGTGCTTATTCTTTCCAGCCATCATTTGTGTTTCGATCCCATTTATACTTCTAGACATGAAGAAACAGGTGCCTCTCAATTACTGTCATTACCTTCTCTCTGACATTAGTGACTAAAAGAGCACTGAGATTGTATCTGGGAGTGTATCTGATTGCATGGCTACAACTATTTGTGCTCCTTGCCTTAGAAGGTATGACTCAGACTGATGCCACCGTCCTCCCTCTTGGACCTCCTCCAGGCTGGACTTTCCCTGCACGAAGTCACCTCATGAGGTGAACTGTGGTGTTGACAATGCAGATATGGGTTTTTAAGCCACAGGAAAGACATACACTGTAGAGGCGGGAAACCAGGGCAGTTGATTGCAATGGCAGCTGGTACAGGGTGAAGAGAGAGGGTGCAAGGTTATTCACCTGGAACGCCTAAATCCAGACATGCCAGACTGGGAAGCATCGTCAATTAGTGGAGTCACAATTTTCTCTGTCATGTCAGTCAGCACAGTAAAGGTGGGTTCCACAATGAAGTCAATGAAACCTGAGCAGAAACACAAGCAGAGTCAAGCAGGCAAGAGGAGGATTTATGTGGAGTCCCTGCTTCAGTGAATACAGATGACCACACGGTAAATGACTGTAAAAAATGTATACCTTGAAAGAGGGATAGGCAAACACTAGAAAGGGAAAACTGAGTTATACATTAATCCCTGACCCTCAATATAGCATGCAATAAAAGGTACCTACTTAAACATTGGAAAGAAATTGTGGCAAATGAGAACATAAACAGACTCATCAAGACTTTTTTTATAAGAGGGGTAGTATGATAGTGAAGTCAAATTCCTAGTAGATTTTGATAGAATTTAAAAATAAAATTCACCTTCAAAGAAGAACTCTCTCAAAGAAGAAAATTAATATAACAGTAATAATACCAGTAAGCTTAAACCTCCCTTACTGCGTATCAATATGTTGCTGTGAATTCTCTCTCCTCAGTGCTTGGCCAGCTTTTTCTTGTTGATAATAAAACAGATCTAGATGCTTCTCCCACATTTTTTAATATTAAAAAAAGGGGAAAAAATAAAGACACAAATAATTTCTACTTCAGTATACGGTTTGACAGAGATGAATATGGCTCTGATCTGAACGTTGGAAAGTGTAGAATGAAGAGCCCTGTGGCCATAAGGCCATGAGATGAAGGAAAATCCAAACTGCATGAATAAAATGTGGAAGTGAGTAGCATACAGTAGCTTACACATTTCCCTAATTCTTTTAGCACTTCACATATGAAATTACTTAGTGCTGCAGGTAGCCAAGAGAACAACAAAGTCCTTAATCACTCCTAAGGAACACTGGGATCCAGGTTATAATTACTACTGTTACAAATCTCTACTATTGATTTCTCTGACCAGGTCATGATATGCTTCTACGGCACTGGTGATTCTAGGTAATAACTGAACAACAAAAGAAGAAGAGATCATGCGGTTCAGCCAGCTGAATTCACAGATGCTTCAATCCACGTCTTGAGTGCAAAGCAGTTGAGCATCCTCCTAGTTCCATTTCCCTCCCCATATTTTTGTTAAATTTCTAAAAGGATGGAATATTATGTGTATTTTCATGCCAATCAAATTTAAAATGTTACTTTCAAGTAACATTCTGTAGATCTGGACACACATTCAATCCTATCTGAACATGTGAATCATGTGTCTCCATAACACTGGGTCAGTCTTATCTATTAAAATTTAGGAAAAAAAGAATTACCAGGTAGTTAATCAGAAACGCATGTAGTATAGAGCTTGAAGAGGAAATTGTATGCTAGACTACAACCCAGATAGTCTCAGTAAACTTCATACAATTTTTTTAATCACTGAAAATTTTACTGACTCAGAACAGTGTTAAGTGTGCCACAAGAATCCTAAGGAAAATGAGAACTTCGTTTACACATTTGTGTGACTGTCTGTCTATATGTCTCTTCTATTTCCCTTCACTCCAAAACTTATTTACCTCTTAATGACCAAAGAAACCCAAGTCATAGTACCCTGTCATTCTGCTCAGCAAAAAATACCACTGACATCTGCTCTTTTGCCGCTAACAACCCTGAGACATGAAAATCTCTGATATCAGACACATGAATGTGTCACTAACTTTAGCAGCAAGATGGTGAGATCTGTTTCATGAGATACTGAACAGTTGCACATAAACACATTAAACATTTGTGTTTAAGAAACAAGTTTTCCCTGTGAGAGGTCTTGCATCTCATCAACAAAGACAAGCAGAGGTGCCAAAAGGGACCACAGGTAAACAAACTCAAATACATAAGACAACTTTTCTTTGATAAGTAGCATTTTTTCCTCTATTCCCTATAACATGAATAAGTTATTCAACTATGTTTCCTTAAAATGGGGATTATAATAAAGCTGGAATCATAATCTGCTACTGTAGAAAAAAAATTAGGACTGTATTAAAAATTATGTAACTTAAGCCATATTCTCACATGCCTCCCCCCCACTTGTGTGCTCTTACTCTTTACCTGAAGACACTGAGATTTAAATATGGTAATTTAGTTTGCTAATTAAAACCCTGAATATCAAATAATAAGCCTGAGTTTTAAAACCTATTAATGCTAATGACCAGTTTATCATCATTTTTCTCCTTCAATACTCTAGAGACTAAGATGATTTTACCAGTTAATGCTGCATGCTAAGAGTGAATTCCAGGCATATGCCTAGTGTTCATTCATGATACCTGTGAACATCAACATATAAAAAATTGAGTAGAGGACAGTTTCTCTAAAGTCCACCATAAAAAAAAAAATCAGCAGCATGCACTCATCAGCCTTTATCCAATGTCTTCTGAAAGTGCATTTTTATTTCTTTACAGTGAAAGGACAAAAATGAAAGCATGCTGTTGCATTTATCAGCTGCAAAAGAGGACAATGACAATAAAGGCTGATCTTCAGTAACACAAGCTTCCTAGAGTTTGAGCCAGAGAAGTTTTAGCTCCTGATACTCTTGTTGGAAAATATGAAAGTCTTGGTCTGGTTTTCTTTGCAGTTTTTTTCTCTCCCCTACTCTGACAAGCAGCTTGACCTCCCAACAGAAATCTCTCCCAATTTCTGTACTTCACTAGGGTACAGAAATATTTGCCATACCCATTCTATTGAATAAGAAAAAGGATGATAAATTGGTCATTATAATTAACATTAATAGGTATTCAAAATAAAGTTCAATAATTGATATTCATGGGGTTTTTATTTATCAATTTAAACTGAACAATTTTTTCATAACCTGACACAACAGGAGAGAAACATTCTTTCCTTTGAGGAGTTTTTTTCTGTTGGATTGCTTAATTTCATGCAAAAAGTCCACACTGCTTCAGTCTGCCTTTGTGAAAAGCTTTCATTAATGAAAAAGTGTGCCCAGTGTTGTTGCATCCACAGTGACCTTACAGCAGCAAACCAGCAACTACAAACAAGTTGAGCCACTAAAACACAATTTCTAGGCTGTGTCCTAGATAGAACCAAAAGCACAATTTTATTTCACAAAGAACAAAGGTTTTTAAATTGTGAGAATTGATGGCTGCTTGGTGCAGATGACAATCATAGAATCACTAAAGTTGGAAAGGACCTTTAAGATCATCAAGCCCAACCATATAATAGGACAATTTGGAATTCAGTAAGAACTTACTTCCACAAAGAAATGTAATTACTATTCCAGGAAACAATTTGTTGAGGCTATTAATTGGATAAATAAATGAGTGAAAGGCGATTATTTGTCTGAGAATCTAGCCTACAACTTTGAAAGTCTTATCTCAGCAGATAGGCAGAAAACGTAGGTGGTTTCAATTTAACAAAAGGGACATTAGAGAAAGACACTGTCAAAATGTGAAGCAGATTGAGAAATTAATTTTATAATGGTAGAAGGCAAAAATAAAGAGTAGTCTATTAATGTCAATGGATTACTAAACTGCACAAATGAAATAGTATATGACTAAATAAGCCTGCCTTTGCCTACTGACAAGTGCCTCTAAGGCAAATAGTATTCATGATGGTTTAATATAACATTAATTTTGCAGTGGCTTGACACAAGGGGCATTGGAACAGAAGTTTCTTTCCTCTTCTGGTCTTTCTGAGCAAAGGAGCACAAAAGGAGAGGGCCAGGAAAACTGGTTCCCAAGCATACACAACCCTATGTAGAGGAACCCTGGGGGAGGCACAACTCCTCTTCTCTGTAAGGAGTGAGGAACATATCTGAAAGCTGATAAAACAGATGTGTAAGAGAAGTATCTACCTGTACTTTCCCTCACAGCAGCCAGAGAGGGAGAGTTTATCTTCTCCCACAGCACAGCAATAAGCCTGTATCCAGGAGTCTTCAGCATGAGTTTTAGCTGAGACTGTAGCACTTCAAGTTTGTTGCTACTTTCCTCCACCGAGCTACTGGCAGTACAAATAGTTGTACCGTGGGTTATTGTTGCAGAGGAGTAAATGCTACAAGCCTGGTAACCAGGCCAGGCTTGTATAAGGCTCTTCAAACTCAGATTCTTAGGTGAATTGTCTAAACTTCCATAGCCAGAAAAATCTGAGATGCTGTCTCTGAGATAATGGCTTGCCTACCTGGAACAATGAAATAATTTTAAACAGAAACAACTCTTAGCCAAAGATATTAATCTGTACTTTCCTAGATTCAGGGAAATCTTTGTTTCATTCTTTGAGAGAAATTTCTTGCTTCAAATTTTTTGTTTGCTTTCTTTAATATGTTTTCTGTCTTTCTGTTTTTCTCAGTTCTCTCAATTTTATCATCCATGTTATCTTTCCTTTTTTACTCCATTTGGCTACCTATTTTCCAGTTGAGGCTGGAACGTGTTCTTCTATCTACTTCACTTACTTCCAAGGTATAAAAATCCACCCACAAATCCACCTTTTCTGTGTTCTCTTCATTGCGCCAAGCCCCCTGAGCAGTTTTACCTCACTTAGCCCCTCCTGTTCTTTTGCTAAATGTGACGCTTGTTGCCTCATACTTCCCCTACTTTCTCACTCAGCAACTGAAGGAGGAATAGAGAAAGTGCTGTTGGTTAGTCTGTAAAAAGATCTCTTTTTCTGAATGGGTGGCACAGAAAAAGGTTTGCTAGTTGCTTGGCTTCAGTGAAAAACAGTGGTTGGTTTAAAGCATTGGGAGGGAAAGGGTGTGAGGAATATATTGTTTTGTCCAGGTCACCAAAGGAACTGACATTACATTTTCATATACGCCAATGACACTCATTCACATGATATTCTCATGTGTGCCCAGTCTTCACAGCTCACAAAATCATGGAGTAAGTGTCATAACCAGGTACTGTAGTTATTTCTGCAGACACATCAGAGGTAACTTGGTTACTGTATGGAACCACCACCATAAATTTAATGGCTCCTCTTTGAATTGTTGATCTGGGGAAAATAATGACTTTATGCCTTATTCCATCTCTTTAACAGTTCCAAATGATGAGATCACTAGGATCTTAGCACTATTGAGAAGAGGAAGTTTTTCTTTTAAGATGCTACTTTGCATACACCAGAGGGACATACCTATTTGAGACTGAGCAACCATAGTAGATTTCCGATCACATAGAGGAGAGAAGGGCAGCCCCAGTGCTGCTTCTTTGTCACCCTGGAGAAAAAAAAATGAGAAGAAATTTTAAAAAGACAAGACACATTGCACTTTTAATATATTATGTCATGACTGTAAAAGCCTCTCATTTTACTTTCTTTAATTTAGTTTGGATTTTGTTTAGATTGGGGTTTTTTTTAACATAAATTGTGGAGAATTTGAGTCTTGCTGGAAAAGTTGTAGTCCAAGAAGAAGTTGGTGAATTAAACATCTTGATTCCAGTGACTTTTCATTAGAACTTTCCTTGCATGCTTGGTACTTCTATGCACCAACTAAAAACCCACTTGAGCACAAGAAAGCTTCTCACTCCAGATCTCCAAAGAACTCAGTTCTCAGCGAAAATGTTTCATGAGAAAACATCAGTGTCAAGACTGATTTTTCAGGGCTTGTACTTCTTTGCACGTCTTTTTTAGTCTTTCAGATAAGGCTGGCTGGATGCCGATTAGTAATTTGTTCCAAAGAAAACACTAACAGTTTTCTTTGAGAAAGTAACCTGCTTTGTTGATGTGAGATAAGCTGTGGATATTGTCTACCTGGATTTCTCCAAGGCTTTTGATATGGTTTCCAATAGCCTCCTCCTAAAAACACTGAAGAGTTATAGTATAGACAAGTGGTCCATGCAGCAGATGGGGAACTGGCTGACAGGCCCCAGCCTGTCAGCAAGTGGTGGTAAATAGCTTCTTTTCAAACTAGCAACCTGTCACAAGCGGGATACTCCAGCAGTCAATACTGGACCCAATGCTGTTTAATATCTTTATAAGTGATCTGGATGATGGGATCAAGTGTACCCTGGTGAAGTTTGCTGATGATACCAAACCAAGTGGGAAATGGAACACTTCTAAAGGGAGAGTCATCCTGCAGGTAGACCTGGATAGGCTGGAAGAGTGGGCTCACAAGAACCTTATGAAGTTCAGCAAGGACAAATGTAAGGTCTTATAGCTGGGAAAACAAAACCCAGGACCACAACACAGGCTGGGAACAACCCAGCTGGGGAGCAGCTCTGTGGAAAAGGACCTGAGGGTCCTGTTAGACAACAAGCTAATACAAGTGAACACTGTGGAGCTCTGGTGAAGAAAACAACAAAATGGTGGGCTGCATCAACAAGGGTGTCACCAGCAGAGATAAAGAAATCATTATTCCACTCTACTCAGCACCTGCCAGGCCACAGCTGAAATACGGTGTTCAGTTTTGGTCCCCCCATGCAAAAAAAGACGTGGATAGGCTGGAGAGGGTCAAGAGAAGGGCTACAGGGATGGTGAAGGAACTGGGAAATCTGTCATGTAAGAAAGGGCTGAGAGAACTGCTTTTGTTAAGCCTTGAGAAAAGAAAACTTAAAAGACACCTTATCACCGTGTTCCAGTATTTAAAGGGTGGCTCCAGAGATGGAGACCCCCATTTTGCAAGGAGGAACATGAAAAGATATGGGGTAATGGATACAATTTACTCCTGAAGAGATTCTGATTAGACACAGGATAAAAACTTTTCACAATGAGATCAGCCATTAAAATGATCGCCACAGGGGAGTGGTGGATTCTGCAGCGTTGGACACTTTTAAGATTCAGCTGGATAGGGTGCTGGATCATCTTATCTAGACTGTGCTTTTGTCAAGAAAGGTTGGACCAGATGATCCTTCAGCTTCCTTCCAAGCTGGTATTCTATGATGCTGTGAATACGACATTTCACATTACCTTTAGATTACATTTGCATTTTAACTACATAAGTCCAAACATGCCTGCCAGCCCTCAGAACTGAAAGTCCTCTTCTAGCATCACAAGATGGTAGACGATCAAGTGTTATAACTCCGTATTTCCCAGTTTTCCAGTTTTTCAAGTCACATAAAAGGCCCTTTAATTTCATTCAGTCACTCTATAATATTGCTTTATGCTGAGAAGAGATGTATAGGATGACATAGCTGCAGTATTCCCCATAGAGCATTTAAATTTAAATAGCCTGTTAAATATAGTGTAAAATCATTTACTTAAATTAGCAGCTCACTGTAATTATGCTGAACTTCTTGCCAGTGTTCTGACAAATGTCAAATAGAAGCTAAAATATTAAGGAAACCAAGCAGAGAAAAACTTCTGTGGGTATGAGATGAATTCTTCTTATTTTTGTTAAGATAACGCACATAAAAGAGGGGCACAAGTTCTCTTAGGATTTTGTGTAGAACAACAAGCAATAGTATTCATCTACTGTAGAACAATTCTGATTTATGTTAGGGGCCTGATACACAAATATCAGGGTAAAACACAAATTAGACACAGAAATATTTCCAAGTAACATTCCTTTACTGTGTCGGCTGCGTCATTCAGAACAAAAACCTCTCAATGCCAGCTCATAATTCTTCTCTTACTCCCTAGACCTCCTAAAAATCCATGGGGCTAATTGTCTTGGAAAGGAACACCTGCCAGCCTTTGTGACTGCTCAGAGAGACACTTGGTTTCTAAACTGTTTGAGCAGCTCCCTAATGGCTAGCTAAAACACATTAGTAGAACTAATTAATTAAGGGAAGATGTTTGCTTTAAGAGATGCTCGTAGATGTTGAGTATAAAAAAACAGTATTGTACTTAGAATCTTTCACACCTACAGCATGGTCACTTGGTGTATGAAGACCTGTGTCATGTCATGTCTCAAAATACTGGGAAATCAACAGAGCTAGGGATCTTTTCTGATATAGGTTAAGTCAGGCTTTATGTCTCTGAAGAGCACTTAGCAGAAAGGAAAGGAAATGAAAGGGTCTGCAATAAGTGACCATAAGGAAATACATGTCCAATCCTAGGTCAAGCAAGTTCTTTAAAACCATAGTCCCTTTGGCTAGTAGTAGTTCTCAATATCATGGTTTAGAGATGGTATTCTCCAATTTAGTGCTCCCACTAAAAACCTACCTGCACTACTCACTCACTCCCCATTCCTCCTTCCCCTCCCCCTGCAGTGGGTTGGAAAGGAGAATTGAAGGCACAAAAAAGATACAGATCATAACTTAAGAACAATCTCCTGGAAACAAAAATGAGATAAGAAAACAAACAGTAATAGCAACAACATGAATAGCAAAACTGTACAAGAGAACGGCAAGTGATTCACTTGTAGATGCTCACCATGGAGCCCAACCTGACTGCCACCACACTACTCCAACCCAGAAGAAAGCCCTTTCCCCGTCCCAGGAAAATGATGTGAAGTGGTATAGAATAAGCTCCAGGTCCTAGCCGTGCCTCCTCTGGCTGCTGTAAAAATTAACCCTGTCCTGTTCGGAACCAGGACAGTACCCATCCCTTATTCTATACCGTTTGCATCATGCCCAGATCCTACACTTTCCAGGTATACACACATATATAGAAAAAAATGTGTATATATGTATGTATTTACAAGCACTGTTATCGTTCCTGTAGTCAATGGCCACCCCTCCAAGATGTCTGTTGAATTCATTTAGTCCGTGACTGTGGATTCTATCCGTACTAGGTGTCTCCAAGGGCAGGAGGGCTGGTGTGCTGTTGGGTGGTTGCAAGCTGCATCAGGAGCTCACAGCTGGTGTATCTGGAGCAGTCCATATCCATTGTTCATGGTGGTTATAGCATACAGTGGCAGCGTCATTCAGCAGCCAGTATTATACAATTCAACATTATAGACTGTTTTCAACCAAAAATCAAATCCCTTAGAGGTATACATAATGTTTCCCCGTCACTCTGCATTACGCACCAAGTGCACCCAGATCCTCGAGCAAAACAATCCCACATTTGCTTGAGGCAGGACTAAGACAAACTGTCTCTCCAAACACATTCCTCATATGCACCACAGGGACATTGTCCTCTTCTACAGTACGTGGAGGTTTTAATTGGGCAGGGGGAGCACAATTAGCAGAGCCTCTAGTGTGGACTAACCAGATGGCCACAAAGTGTAGATCCCAATGTTTGAATGTCCCATCGCTATTGCTTTCAATATGGTTTTTAACAGCCCATTTTACCATTCAATATTCCCAGAGGCTGGTGCATGAGAGAGAATATGATACACCCACTCAATACCATGCTCTCTGGCCCAGGTGTCTATGAGGTGATTTTTAAAATTAGTCCTGTTATCTGACTCAATTCTTTCTGGGGTATCATGTCGCCACAGGATTTGTTTTTGAAGGCCCGAGATGACATTACAGGCAGTGGCGTGAGACACAGAGCACATCTCCAGTGGTTTTTTCCACCACTGTAAGTACATAGCACTTTCTTGGTGAGTTTGAGAGAGTGTGATGTAATCAATCTCCCAGGCCTCCCCATATTTATATTTCAACCATTGTTCCCCATATCACAGAGGCTTTACCCACTTGACCTGCTTGACTACAGTGCATATTTCACAGTTGTGGATAACCTGAGAGATAGGATCCATGGTTAAGTCCACCCTCAATCACAACCCTATCTCCACCCTCTTGCATCTCTTCCTTGATGACCTGAGGCATCATGGGCCCACCGAGCCAGAAATAATTCACCCTTACTCTGCCAATCCAGATCCACCTGAGACACTTTAATCTTGGCAGCTCAATCCACCTATCCATTGTTGCGTTGCTCTTCAGGAGCCCGATTCTTGGGTACATGTGCATCTACATGGCTTAGTTTTACAGCCCAAGCAGTAATGTCTTGCCACATTTCAGCAGTCTGGATGGGTTTACTCCACACAGCCAACTAGTCTTTTTCCATTGGTCTACGGGCCACCCCCACAGAGCATTTGTCACCATCCACAAGTCAGTGTAGAGGTAGAGTGCTGGCCGTTTCTCTCATTCAGCAAAATCTAAAGCCAGCTGGACATATTATAGCTCTGCAGCCTAGATCCACCTTGTCTGATTTCCGCAACTCATCGCATAGAACTCCATACAGCAGCTTTTGATTTTTGGTGTGTGCCTACAATACAGCAGAAACATCAGTAAAGAGTGCATATCACTTTTCATCTTCTGGTAGCTGATTATTTATGGTGGGACCTCCTCAGTACATGTCATCTTTTCCTCCTCCAGTGATGATGATAGCCCAAAATTTTTGCCTTGAGGCCAATTAATGATTTGTGATTGTGCCTTCAGGCAAATATCCCTGGGCAATTAGGGGTTTCTGTATGAGCTTTCTGAGTGATCAGCACAAAGCACTTTGCATGCATCTGAAGCAGGATATGTGAAAAGGACTTTCCTTTTAAATATCCAGCCCAGAACAGGCTATCAGGGTGCCAGGAGAAGCTGTGCTTCAGTGACAATCACTTCTGAAGCAGCTAGAACTCTTCGTAAACTGCCAGTACCTCTTTTTCAGCTGAGGTGTAACAGGCCTCATATCCTCTGTATTCCAGATTCCAGAATCCCAGAGGTTACTTTCAAGTCTCCCAGGGTACCTTTTGCCGGAGATTCCAGGAAGGACCATGCTCCCTGCCTGCAGTGTACACCACATTTTTCACATTTTGTCCTGTCCTAACTGGGCGTATGGCTCCCAAGGAATCTCCTGTTTAATTTGTTACAAAGCTTGTTGCAGTTCAGGACCCCACTTAAAATGTTTCTTCTTCTGGGTTATCTGATAGAGAGGGTTTACAATCTGACTGTAATCTGGGGTATGTATCCTTCTAAAACCCACAGTACTGAGGAAAGCTTGTGTTTCCTTCTTGCTGGCTGGTGGGGACATAGCTGCTATTTTGTTGACCATGTCCACTGGAATCTGATGATATCCATCTTGCTATTTTACTCCTAAAAACTGATATTCCTGGGCAGGTCTCTAGACTTTGCTTTATGTTAAAATCGACCTTCAGGAGGATGTGGATTATCTTCTTTTTTCAAAAATCTCTCTCTGTTTTGTTGTGCCACACAATAATGTCATCAACATGTTGCAAGTGTTCTAGAGCCTCACCCTCTTTAAGTTCAGTCTGGATCAGTCCATGGCAAATAGCGGGGCTGTGCTTCCACTCCTGGGGCCATCAGTTCCAGGAGTATGGAACACCCCTCCAGGTAAAAGCAAACTGTGGTCTGCACTCTCTTCACAAAGGAATGGAGAAAAAGGCATTAGCAATGTAGATGGTGGCACCACTTTCCTGCCTTGGACTCCAGACCATCCTCAAGTTCCAACATATCCACCACAGCAGCTCTCAGTGGTGGTGTGACTTTGTCCAGGCCATGATAGTCTACTGTCAGTCTCCACTGGACTTATGCACTGGCCATATGGGGCTATTAAAGGATAAGTGAATCTTGCTGACTACTCCCTGGCTTTCCAGTTCATGGATCGTCTCATGGATCGGGGTCACGGAGTCCCGGTTGGTGCTGTATTGTTGATGATGCACTGTTGTGGTAGTGATCGGTACCTGTTGTTCTTTGACCCTCAGCAGTCCCACAGCAGAAGAGACCAGGCAAGGTGTTCAGCAGTTTAATTTCCCCTGTCTTCACAGCAGCTATCCCAAAAGCCCAACAATGCCCTCTTGGGTCCTTGAAATACCCTCTCCTGAGTTAATCTATGCCAAGGGCACACAGGGCCTCTGGGCCAATCAGAATGGAATGTTTCTGTCTTTTGTTCCCAGTCAGGCTCACTATAACTTCCGCTACAGTCATCTGTTGGGGTCCCCCTGTCACCCAGTAATAGAGATAGATTCTGCCCCTACAGATCTTGATGGCATAGGGGTACATCTTGTGCCAGTGTCAACTAAAACCTTATACTCTTGCAGGTCTGATGCACTACGCAATCAGATCCACACAGTCCAAGAGATCCAGTTGTCCGTTTCCTCCTGCTGGAGGCTGGGCCCCTCTAGTTCTAGTCATAGCAGTCATTGTTCATGTCTTGTAAATACGGACTGGATGTCCTTTCCAGAGGATCAGAAGTAACATTCAGCCCTTCCATTGTGTCTGACAACTTGCCCACTGGAAACTGGAGTGACATTTATCCTTGAAGAATTTCCCGTGGTGGTTGTCCATCCTCTCATTCACACATCTTAGCTGCTAGGGCAGAGGTGAGTTTTCCATCTCACTTTCTCATGTCTTCTCTGTGGTCAAGTAAAACTGCATGTTATCTCACGGTGCGTGCCCTTTCTCTCAAGCCGGCGTGTGCATACTTCCAATAACAGAGACTGTGGTCCATACTGGAAAGGCATGAGATATTTCCTCTCTAACATGCTTGAATCTTTCAAGTCTGTCCACAGTCAGTAAGAAAAAAAATTATTTCATATTGCCATAGTTGTGTAGTCACCTGAAGCCCTCTTTGTTATCTTTCCTTCATTGACATCAGTGCTAATGATTTGGTGTACAACAACGGTGTGCTGCGTACAAGCTTCTACCACATGGGTTGTGTAAGCTGGATCTGTTCTGAATCTACAAGGGACTGCTTGTTATTTGAATCCTTATAGATTACCTCCAGCACGACTAATTTTCTCAGGTACTGGATACATTTCTCCACAGCTTTCCCCCTGCTTGACTACACTACTAGAACATACTTGGGAGAATGAATACCTTTCTCTCACACTTGATGAGAGTTGCTCCAGAGGCTAAGAGTTTCTGTCCTCTTCCCAATCCCTTTGCCAATGCCCACATCCCAGGACAGAGATCCCAGCTGCGTGGCTTCACTACCAGAGTTAGCTACCACGACCTTGTGAACAGACCAAGCAACACCATGACCAGTGGCTCCATACATAGTAAAACTAATGCTTAGATCAAATTTGTTTCCAACACTCTGTGGCTACATCTGTTGTTATCTCAACTCTTTGAGTCCCACAGTGGGTGCCAAACTAGGCTGTTTTGGTTTAGGAACGGTATTCTTCTATTTAGTCCTCCCACCAAAAAAACTCCAAACCATGTTCCACTCACTTACTCCTCTCTTCCCCTTTCCCTCCGCCTGCACGGGACTGGAGAGGACAATTGGAGGCACAAAAGGTAAGGATTAGCAGATGAAATAACAATAATCTATTGGAAACAGCAATGAGATAAGAAAACAGTAACAGCAACAATGTGAATCACAAAAGCGTTCAAGAGAGAGAGGAAGCGATTCATATGCAAATGCTCACCGAACATCACCCTGTCGTGGGTTGACAGGTTTCTAGGTGAATTTCACCCTGCCAGGTCCTGTGGAGTGGCAGGGTGCCGTGGGCCAATGACAGTTAAGGTACGCCCTCTGCGAGATACAGTATTTAAGGAGCTGGACACTGGGAACGTCCTCTTTGGCTTCCGGCATTCCAACAGGTAACAGGGGACCGGGGAGGGGGTTTCTTGCCAGGCTAGGCCTTTGGGCCTGCCTGGCTGGCCCTCTCCCCTCTCCTCCAGCTCCCTGAGGGCCAGGCCTGGCCCCCTTTTACCATCTGCCGGCCGAGCCTTTCCCCTCCCCTGCCTTGCCCCATGAGGGCCGGGACCTGGCTCCCTTTTACCATCCACCGGGCTGGGTCAGGCCCCCCACCTCTGGCCACCTCCAGGAGTCCCACCTCGCTCGGCCGGGCCGAGAGGGGGAGGCCCCCCCGGTTTGCTGCAACTCCTAAAATCCTAATGCAGCTGGTACAGCCTGGCAAGAATGGCCTTCTCCCTCACCCTCCTCCTCCTTTCCCTCCCCCGGCTCCTCCGGCCGCTGCCCGGGCCGAGATCACATGACCATCCACCGGCCTGGGACAAGATTAACCTTTCAGACACCGATTCTCTCCCAAG